>CM077166.1:15492001-15684819 GCA_039583875.1 Platanthera guangdongensis | reverse complement strand
AAACACATATATTGATGTAAAACAAATTAAAGTGAAAAATACTACAGCAAGCAATGATCATAAAAGTGCACTGAAATAAACTATTCATCCGATGCCATCTTGATTTGACATATATGCTATTTCCGAAATAAACTATTCATCCGATGCCATCTTGATCCGTCGTTAGATTTGGAGATGGGGGGTTTACGATGCTGACACGTGGCAATAAATATATTATTTTATCGCAGAAGCAATATGTTGATTGTCCAGATATTGTTTATGATATCATTGGGTTATATATATGTCTGAATATCATAAACGATATTTAGGTTATAAGATATAAGTATAATCAATTTTATGTGATTATTGCCACGTGAATGCATCACAAGATCCCTTGACGCTAAGAGTTAGATCGGTGGAAATGAAGTAGTGAGAATTGGAGGTTGACATTTTGAAGCGGTGGCAGCGGGAATTGGAGGTTGACCAAACAAATTCTCATCAATGAAGATGGAGTAAAAGCGTCCAAACAAATAGAGTCTATATAATTAACAATTCTATTCTAGCAGCATTTGCATTCCATGTTAGTTTTGTGCTGTTTCATTGTACTCCAACAATTGCATGTATTTGGGCGCTTATTAATAATTCCAACACTACGCAAGGTATACACAAAAAAGTTTGCTTCTCTCAGGCCACATGCACAAGAGAGGAATAACACTTCCTACTTGCTGATTTATCCTCCACCGGCGACCCGTGTTGCTCCTCCTCGCGGAGATAGATCCGTGGAGGCCCTCGGTTGCCAGGGCAAATATCAGATCTTGGCCATAAGTTGGCTGTTCGTATATATAGGCCGGGCTGGTGCGCTGAACAATTAGGTTGGGAACCTTTAACCAACCCAACAATCTATATACTTACTATATTCTGCAACTAGCTAGTGCTTGATACTTAAAACTAATTACTTAAAGAGTTGGACATGCGTCGTTCAGTTGATAAGAAATCAAGAAAATATTATTGTTTGAGGAGTATATATAAATATCATAGTATTCATATATGTATTAAATGTCAAATGTTTAATTGATTGACAAATTAAACATGAAACAGTTTTGTTTTTAAATTTCAGTCGAAAGAGAGCATAGATGCGGCCATTGGAGACGTTTTAGCAAAGCCATGGCTGCCGCTGCCGCTGGGGTTGAAACCACCCTCCACAGAGAGCGTGCTGGGAGAATTGCAAAGACATGGAGTCCCCAAAGTTCCACCTCCTTCCTGCAATCATCCTGAAGCATGCTAACTATATATATGTATGCATGCTTGTTTAATTTCTAGCTCGAGAAAACTGCTGCGAAAATTCGTCGAAATTTCTTCTAGACAGACTTTTATGTTCTTCATGTTTTCTCCTTAATTCTATATATATCCTCAGTTGTAACCTTTGGATTTCATTTTGACGTTCCATATATATATATATATAATACAAAAAAATCGGTCCTAACCAGTCCGGTTGGGACCAGACCGGTTAGACCGGCTAAAGACCGGTCCCGGTCGGGACCGGTCCGGTCCAACCGGTAAAAAGACCGGTCCCGGTAATTAAAGAGCCTTTGTGTCGACACTTGAGCCTTTGTGTCGACACCAGTGTGTCGACACCGAGGCTCAAGTGTCGACACAAAGGCCTTTGTGTCGACACTTGAGCCTCTGTGTCGACACACTGGTGTCGACACCAAGGCTCTTAAACGTCTCTTTTTAGAGCCGTTTTAACGGCTCTTTTTAGAGCCGTTTTTAACGGCTCTTTAAAGAGCCGTTGGCCTTATTGGTGGCTGGCATGGCCGGTCGGCCATGCCAGCCACCAATTTTGTTTTTTTTTAATTGGAGTCCGAAGTAGAAGACGAGATGAATAACTTAAGTTTGGGAAGCGCGACAGAAGAATAATTAGACAAAATGTATTTTATTTTTCATTTTATTTCAATTTTGAATATTTAAATGTAATTTTCATATTTTATTTTAACTTAAATGTAATTTTCATTTTCGTTCAATGTTATTTTATTTTTGTCATAATGTAAAATGCAAATTTGTAATTCTATTTCATTTTTAATAAAAATTGAATTTTATTTCACATTGAATTTTATTTCATTTTTAATATAAATTTAGAATTTAAAATTTTAATATATATATAAAAATTAAATAAAAAACCGGTGCGGGACCGGTGAGGACCGGTCCTCCGGTCCCGGCCGGTCCTCCTCTTGAGCAGGAAAACCGGTCTCGGACCGGGACTGGTTTCGCTAGAACCGGTCCGGGACCGACAAGGCAAAAGACCGGTCTTTTAAAAGACCGGTCCGGGACTGGTAGGGCAGGCACGGGCCTCCGGCCTGATGGCCACGTGCCACATTACCTGGCCGCCGACGGCGGGCCTCCGGCCCTCGTGCCATGCGCGACAGTACACGACCAGCAGCTGCGGGCTTCGCCCGCCCCTCACGGCGGGCTTCGCCCGCCCCTCAGGACGGGATTCGTCGCCTGCCCCCGGCGGATTAATAAGTTATTAGAAATTAGAAATTAATAATTTATATTTTAATTTTAAAATTATTAAAAATTAAAAAGTTATTTAATATATATTTTTTATTTTTTAAAATTAAAAAAAGAAGAAACTGCGTGTGGCACGGGCGGAGCCCGTGCCTCCGCCCGTGCCTCCGCCCGTGCCTCCGCCCGTGCCTCCGCCCGTGCCTCCGCCCGTGCCTCCGCCCGTGCCTCCGCCCGTGCCTCCGCCCGTGCCTCCGCCCGTGCCTCCGCCCGTGCCTCCGCCCGTGCCTCCGCCCGTGCCTCCGCCCGTGCCTCCGCCCGTGCCTCCGCCCGTGCCTCCGCCCGTGCCTCCACCCGTGCCGCACGCAGTTTCTTCCTGTCGGCCGGCGGCGGAGCCGCCGGCGGCCTGCGCGGCACCCACCGGCGGCCTCGCCGGCCTCCGGCGAGTCCGCCGGTGGGTGCCGGGCAGGCCGCCGGCCAGGCGGAAGATTTTGTGCGGCACAAAATTTTTTTTTGGGGGGGGGGGGTGGGAGGGGGGGATCGGATTTTAGGAGAGAGAAGATTGAGGTTTTTTTGGTTTTTTTTATATGCAAACCAAAGTGGACATTTATAGCCCAAGATCTAACGATTGAGGATTAAAGCAGTCAAATCCGACGGTCACCTATTTTCCCCCTATTTTCGAACTCACGCTATTGGCAGACCACCATATGTACAACCCCGTAGTCGCTGAGTAGGGTCACCTCGGCAAGTGCGAGGTGGGAGCAGCGAGATTGGCCGGGAGGCCGGGGTCTCGCCCCTGCCCCCTCCTGCTCCACGGCCTGGCGGGGCGAGACCGGCCGGGGGCCGAAGTCTCGCCCCTGCCCCCTCCTGCTCCGCGGCCTGGCGGGGGGAGACCGGCCGGGAGGCCGGGGTCTCGCCCCTGCCCCCTCCTGCTCCGCGGCCTGGCGGGGCGAGATCGGCCGGGAGGCCGGGGTCTCTCCCCTGCCTCCTTCTGCTCGGCGGCCTGACACGGCGAGACCGGCCGGGAGGCCGGAGTCTCGCCCCTGCCCCCTCCTGCTGCGCGGCCTGGCAGTGCGAGACCGGCTGGGAGGCCGGGGTCTCGCCCCTGCCCCCTGCCCCGCGGCCTGGCGGGGCGAGACCGACCAGGGCCGGGGTCTCGCCCCTGCCCCGCGGCCTGGCGGGGCGAGACCAGCCAGGGCCGGGGTCTCGCCCCTGCCCCCTGCTCCCCAGTTCTTCGGGATTCGCCCCTACGCTCGGCCCTTAGGTGGAGGAGGAGTGGGGTGGTTTGACCCCGCACTCCCCTCAGGCGTCCTGGGAAGGTAAGGGGGATGATTTAGCCTCCTTTTTTCCCCGGACCTCTTTTAGCCGTGTTTTACCATTTTACCCACGGTGTGGAATTACGTCTTTGCCCCCCGGTGTGGGTGTTTTCTATTGATCCAAGGCCTATTTGGCGTAGGGGTATTGTTGATATTTTTGGTCCATGGGGTTGAAAAAACTATAAATAGACCCTTAAGGGTGCCTTGAAGAGCATTGCATTCAGAGCCACAAAAATCCCCTTGCTCTCTCTTCCTCCAAGTCACCTAGCTCAGCATTGGCTAGGGAGAGGAAGACCTCAAGGGTCTTCCGGGTGTGAGGTGGACCTCCGCGCTAGAGCCGAGGGTCTGTTTCTAGTTTCTTGGTCTTTTGGTCCGTGACGTTCTCCTGAGTGTAGTAGGTACGAGGTCACCCCTTTGTAGGGACTCCGAACTCCATAGAGGTCATTTTTGGCTTCAATATCATATATTTATATATATACACCACTATAAAAGAAATACTTGAGCCATGAATTTTAAATTCATTGAAACGATTATGACCATCGGATCTAGATCCAATCTTTATTGGCCATTTATTTTTTATATATTAAAAAAATGAAAATCTCTAGGTATATCCTAAACCTACAGCTAATGAAGGATCGTGAGAGAAAGAGAGAGAGAGGGAGGGAAGAGAGAGGCAGATTTATAGAGAGAGGGAAAGAGAGAGAGGGAAATTTATATAATATAAGATATTATATATATCTTTATACTATAAAGAAACCTCTAATCCGGCTATGGTGTAACATTTTAATCCCCTTTTACCCTCATAAAAATAGTTTTTTAGGATTAACATGGGGGTACTTTGGTCTTTCGACCGGATCAAGAGTTAATTCAAACAAGCCGACGCTGTTCACTGGCCTCAAAATCCCGATACACGCGATATCTTCATTCGTTCTTCCGCGCAGTTAGGGCATAGCACTCGCTCCTCCCGCGACTTTATGCCGTCATGATCTCTGCATGCCCGCACCTCCTCTCGCGATTCTTCCACGGGACGGAAGAGTCGGCGGCGACGGGGGGATCGCAAACCCATTCACATCTAACCCCAACCCTATTCTCCTACCCGCGGCGTTGATGGCAGCACACGATTCAGTTTGCTTCAAGCTCCGAGATCTTCCTTTCAAGTTATTTCTCACATCTTCCTCTTCTATTTCTCTCAACGCGGATTTAATTCAGAACACCCTCTTACTCATCTTCGTTCTTCCTCAGAAATTTTTGGAGCTTCAAGCCCATGTCGCCATGAAATCATTGTGCATCTGGGCCTTCTTCCATTCGGCTGCTACATCTGGATCAAGGTTCTTCCATTCAGCTTCTTTCTACTGATAGGGAGCAAAGGTAACAGATCTCCCCATTTCTATTTTATTACCTCTCCATTTCTATTTTAGGGCAATAGCAGAACATCGTATCCTCTCCTCCAGCTCATGCTTGCATTGCTGTAGCTTCTCAACTCCTTTCAGTCAGCTTAATTTTTTATATATACCATGCTGCCAGCCGCATGGACCTTCTTCCATGTTTTCCATTGCTTGAAATCATCTACATGTCATTTATACTACCTCTGGAACTACCGACTCATCACAGCTGAGGAGTTCTTCCTAAAGCTCAAAACCTGTTCGATCAAATGCGCCAATCAATTTATTATAGGAAAACTACTAACCCACTTTTTTGCAACTCTTGCAGGAAACACCTCTCTGCTTAAGGCATTGTTGAAGGTGATTATAGTAGGAGGTCCTCTTTCATAGACTTCTCTCAACATCCCCTCCTCCGTTAAGGGCATTGTTGAAGGTGATTTATATGCTCTCAGATTTCCACATTTTCAATTTGGTGAATGTTTATTTGTTTTGGAAATGTACTAATTCTTTGAGCGTAAATCCTCATGCTCGCAATTTAGCATGAGGATTTTAGCCCCCATGACCAATATCGCCTCCTATGACCAATGTCGGCTCACCTGACCAACGTCGCCGCACCCGACTAATGTCACATCCGCTGACCAATGTAGTCGCCTCCAACCAATCTCGCCTCTCGCTGACAAATATCGCCTCCTATGACCAATGTCGCCTCCTATGAACACTTAGTAGGATTTACACTAAAATCCTCCTGCTAAATAAAGTTTATACGATGATAAAACACATCTTCTTTTACTACTGTAAGTTTTTAGATGATTTTCCACATGTTGGTTTTCGCTTAGATGATAAAACATCTCTTCTTAAACAACTAAGTTTGCATCCAGCTTAGAAATGAGATCATTAATTTGGTCAATCTGTGAATTTGAGGTATGCCACTACTTTTTCTTTATCACTGACTAGAATGTACAGTTTAATTTTCTTAACAACACTTTCATGATGATAACACTTGTTAAAGTGTCATCTTGCTAAGTGTTCAATCTCCTTAAATGAAATTCCTGCTAAATTTAGCAGGATGACACTTAGCATAAATTTAGGGCTCCTTTGAGTGTCATCCTGCTAAATTTAGGGATCCTCCAAGTGTCATTCTGCAAAGATTTTTATTATGTCTGAAACTTTTTGTGCATGCAATAGTATAGTCTGTCCGATAAGTGAGTCAAAAATTATTCACCCCTAGCTAAATTATCTCTCCCATCTGCAATTTCATTTAGCTCATTTACCCGGCTTCTACAAAGCCAAATTTCATTTAACTGTGCAGCCTTCTCATTCATTTTACTACTTGAAATTGTATAAGATTGCTGTCAAAAAAATATTTTAAGAAAGCCAACATAAACTTTTGTTTTAAGCAACAATTTATCCTGCAATAATTGCTATGAAATAAAATACACAATTCTATAGTCTGCAACAATTGAGTAGTCGGATATAGTCTTCAATATCATTTAACAGTTTTCTATAAGTTTATGCAACAAATTTTATGAAATAAAATATCCAATTCCACAACTTTCTATCAGTTGAATTTTTGATTGAGCTTTATTCAAATGTCTAAATAAAAACATGGTTTGTTATTATTCTTTTGTGAAATCGCCTATATATTAATTTTGTTACTTCAATGGAGCTTGAAGGAATTTAGTCCCCCCCACGACCAATGTCATCGTCCACAATCAATGTTGCCCCCACGATCAACGTCACCCTTCACGACCAATATCGCCCCCCGACAACCATTGTCGCCACCCCCGACCAATGTCGTCGCCCATGTATAATGTTGGTGCCCACAACCAATGTCGTCGCCCTTAACCAATGTCACGTACACGACAAATGTCGCGCCCACAAAAAATGTTGCCACCACAACAAGTGACGACACCACGACAAGTGACGACACCACGACAAGTGACGCCCCCACGACACAAATGTCGCCCCCACGACAAATGTCGCCCCCACTACAAATGTCGCCCCCTCGACAAATGTCGCCCCCACGACAAATGTCGCCCCCTCGACAAATATCGCACCCACGATGAACGCCGCCCCCTCGATAAATGTAGCACTCATGACGAATGTTGCCAGTAAGGGTACTTTTGGTTGGGATTTAGCTTTTCAGGCGAATGTCGCGCCCCGATGATGAATGTCGCCCCCACGACGAATGTCGCCCTCGCCGATTTTAGCACACATGCCGAATGTCGCCCCCACGATGAATGTCGCCATCATGACGAATGACGCCCCCACGACAAATGTCGCCCCCCACAATAGATGTCGCCGCCACAACAAATGTCGTCCCCTCGACGAATGTCGCACCCACGACAAATGTCGCCCCCTCGACAAATGTCGCACCCACGACGAATGTTGCCCGCACGGGTCCCCCGTGCACGACTGCGAGAAGGGAGAGAGTATTTTGGAAAGAGAGAATGATGGGGGAGAGAGAGAGAAATTTAATACTTAAGAAAAAAAGTAGTGAGAGAAAGAAAAAATAATTATTGTAATTAAAAACATAAATTTTTTACAAAATAAAAATTGTAATCTTGATTATATTTTTACGATCATTTTGAGTACTCATATGTATATGTTGCGGGCACGGCCGTCGGGGGCGGGCGAAGCCCGCCGTCGCCGTCCGGGTACTGTGGCGCGTTTGTTGATGCGCGAAAACGCCGCGGGGCACCAGCCAGCTAACACGGAGGGGGTGTTCGATCTCACAAGCTAGGAGAGGAGGAAAGGAGGAAAGGAAGGAAGCCTCTGAGTGCTCGAGAGTGGAGCAAACGGCTTGTCAAAGAGGTTGCGGGGATAGAGGAGAGAAGCTTGATCAACAGAGCGGGTTGATCAAGAGAGGAGTAGGAGGTGACCAGGAGCTGTCGAGCAGAGGCTAATGTGTGACGGTTGTGCTTGCAGGTTGGATTGCCGAGGAGAGCTGAGCTGAGAAGAAAAGTCTGCTGAGTAGAGGGCAAGGCTTGCTGAGCAGAGGAGCAAGCTTGCTGAGCAGAGAGAAGAGAAGAGGGGGCCGCTAGCAGCGGCAACAACACACTTCGCCCGCCGCGGCCTAATGCCACTCCTGCGACGGGCTTTCCTTTTATTAAAAGCTAGAGATTACAAGCTTACAAGTACACCTTTACAACAAAATCACTTAAAGGGTACAAGGAGAAGCTGGGGCTAAGAGAGAAGAAAGTGCCAGAAAGCAGAGGAGAAGCTGCCAGAGACTAAGTAAAATAGTCTGCTGGCAAGCTGGAGGACTGGGAAACTGAGTCTGCAGGAGGTCTGCTGGCAAGCTGCTGAGACGCTGCTGGAGAGCTGTGCGGACAGAAACGAGTCCGCAGAGCTTGCTGAAGGCGATGACGGACTGCGCGGACGGAAAACGGAGTCCGCAGGGCTTGCTGGCAGGACTTGCAGGATCCTCCCAGCTGATCCACTCATCCAGAATGAGAGGCACCATGGGCTATTTATAGGCCCAGGGGAAGTTCTTAAGAAGTGGGGCAGTTGACATCAGCATGACGACCTGCGCGGACTCCGCGGACAGAGATTTTGCGTCCGCCACTGTTGCCTGAGGAAGCAAGCGGAAGGACCCACCTGAAGAGAACTGGAGGTCGCCCCCTAGCGGGCGACCTGGGCGGACTCCGGGAGGAGTCCGCCCGGCAGGCCGGGGCCGCCCCCTAGCGGGCGGCCTGGGCGGACTCCGGGTGAGTCCGCCCGGCTGGAGCCGGGGCCGCCCCTAGCGGGCGGCCTGGGCGGACTCCGGGGGAGTCCGCCCGGCGGGAGCCGGGGCCGCCCCCTAGCGGGCGGCTGGGCGGACTCCGGGGGGAGTCCGCCCGCGGGAGCAGGGACCGCCCCCTAGCGGGCGGCCGGGTGGACTCCGGGGGGAGTCCGCCCGGAGGGAGCCGGGGCCGCCCCCTAGCGGGCGGCCTGGCGCGACTACGGGTGGGAGTCCGCCCGGCTGGAGCCGGGGCCGCCCCCTAGCGGGCGGCCTGGGCGGACTCGGGTGGAGTCCGCCCGGCGGGTCCGGGGCCGCCCCCTAGCGGGCGGCCTGGGCGGACCGGGTGGAGTCCGCCGGCTGGAGCGGGGCCGCCCCCTAGCGGGCGGCCTGGGCGGACTCCGGGTGGAGTCCGCCCGGCTGGAGCCGGGGCCGCCCCCTAGCGGGCGGCCTGGGCGGACTCCAGGGGGGAGTCCGCCCGGCAGGAGCCGGGGCCGCCCCCTAGCGGCGGCCTGGGCGGACTCCAGGGGTAGTCCGCCCGGCAGGAGCCGGGGCCGCCCCCTAGCGGGCGGCCTGGGCGGACTCCGGGTGGAGTCCGCCCGCTGGAGCCGGGGCCGCCCCCTAGCGGGCGGCCTGGGCGGACTCCAGGGGGAGTCCGCCCGGCAGGAGCCGGGGCCGCCCCCTAGCGGGCGGCCTGGGCGGACTCCAGGGGGAGTCCGCCCGGCTGGCGGGCAGAGGCCGCCCGGGGTGGGCGGCCTCGGCGGACGGCGGCAGGAGGCCGCCGCCCCTCGGGCAGCAGGGAGGTTGCCCCTGGCGGGCTTCCTCGGCGGACGGCGGTAGGAGACCACCGCCCCTTGATGAGAAATAGGAGGCCGCTACTGGTACTGCTGTTGGCGGACTCCTGCAAGGAAAAGACTGCACGATTAGCGGACCTAACCGCATGTCCCGCGAGGGTGAGCCATGGGAATAGCTCGCCGTCCCGCAGGGCACGCGGTTGCTAGGAGACCTAGGCGGATAGGGAAGACTGTCCGCCTACGCTGGGACCCATCGCGATCGAAAGGGATAACTAAGGGTCACGATGAGCCAGCTGGCCACCTTGGAAGGATCGCCGATTTCTGGGTTAACATAATCCCCGCACTTTTTTAAGTTCCGAAAAGAACTTCGAAAAAGTTGGAGACCCACGAAAATCGTGATCCACCCCAACGGAAGAAGAGAGTAAGGAGAGACAGAACCTGAAGACTCTCCTTAGAAGCTTGAGTTCCTGTATTTTCTGCAAAGGAAAGTTAGGGTAAGCATGTAGGGGTGGCACATCGAGTGTGTACCTGAATTTGTTTTGCAAAACGAAGAAGGCGTGCTGGTCTTCTGTAAGTGTTCTGCAAAACAAAAGTGAGGAAAACGGAAAGGCGTAACAACTTGCAAGTACCTGGAAGGGACCTGCAAGTCTTTACTGGTTTCTGCAAAGAAGAGTTAGGAGCATGCACAATATATGAGAGTAACTTGCAAGTACCTGTGAGAAACTTGCAAGGTTGAGGATCTCTGCAAGAAGAGAGTTAAGAGCAGGTATCGTATATAAAAACAGCTGCAAGTACCTGGATGAGGCTTGCAGGTGTTTGCTAATCTCTGCAAGAAGAGAAGTTAGGAACCAATAAGATATGAAAATAACTTGCAAGTACTGTGAAGAGAAGGATTGCAAGTGTTAACTGTAGACTGTTAACTGTTGATAAGTTAACTGTTGACAGATAAGGCCGATATGACCAATTAGCAAGAAGAGTGCCTGATGAATATATTATGAAGCCCAGATCATAAACTGTGTTAATTGCTGACAGATATGCCTGGATTGCGAGAACATGGCTGATAGTGCTTGAGAAACAATAATAGAAGATAAGAGCAATAGAATATATAGATAGAGTGCGAGTCATCATCCGATAGAGCTTTGAATAAGCAATTCATATAGGATGAGCACGAGCAAAGTGATTGCTGAAAATCCTTTTGGTAGGTCGGATTAACCTGTTCACCTGTGAAAGAAGGCAAGAGAGAAAAAGGAGGGCTGCACCCGGAATGACTAAAGTGGGTTGAATGCTGCCACAGGTGTTCCCCGTGGGCCTTATGCATCACTTGCCCGAAAAATCATCCCGAGTATAGTCCTACTCAAAGCGGGCTGGCCGCGCATCCTCAAGGAGGGGGAAAGGAAACAAGAGGTCCATGTTCGGAATGACTACAGAGGGTTTGAATGCTGCCACAGGTGTTCCCCGTGGGCCTTATGCATCACTTGCCCGAAAAAATCATTCCGAGTATGGTCCTGCTCGAAGCGGGAAAGGAAAAAGAGGTCCATGTTCGGAATGACTAAAGAAGGTTGAATGCTGCCACAGGTGTTCCCCGTGGGCCTTATGCATCACTGGCCTGAAAATCATTCCGAGTATGGTCCTGCTCAAAGCGGGCTGGCCGCGCATCCTCAAGAGGCACAAAGCAAGGGAAGGTCCTGAGAAGGACCGCTGGAAGCAAGAAGATCCTGAGAAGGATCGCTAGAGACTCTGCTCTTCTTGCCCTGGGCACAAGCATCACTGATCAAGGAGACAGGTTGCGCCAAGAGGCCTATATTGTCTGTGTGTTGATCAGTGGAGTTGTGAGAACCCGAGAGGCATGGATCGAGGATACCGGAGAGAGTTATTCGGCCACCACAGTTGAAGGATGATCCAAGAGACAAGGCTACGCTTGATCGCCATTGCTTGTCCAGCGAAGATCATCCTAACCGTAGTGTTTCCTATAAGACGCACAGCAGAGCTAACACATGGGGCTCCCCTAGCACACACTCTGTGTCAGATGCTGGCTAGGATCCTAAGCCTGAAGCCCATAATCGTAGATGAACTGCTCCCACTACACACATGGGTATACTCCCGCCATATGTGGTCGAAGCGGTAGTGCGAGAACAAACTACGGAGGGAACGTTTCAGACTCGGCGAAATCTCATTGGCGTATTGATCCAGAGAGAGAGAGAGAGGCAACAAAAAGGGAACTGTGTCAGTACAGGATCTCTGAATAAAAGCTTTGCAGAAAAGCAGAAGAAAACACTGAGAAGTGTTGTAATGAAAATGTTTGAAAGAGGGAGTAAGGGTTGAGATAACCCCTGTAGGTTGTAAGGAGCTCTGGAGGACTGTGAAGTCCATCGCTTTGGAGGACTGTGAAGTCCTTGCTAGTTTAGAATAGCCTTCCTAGCACACCCTCATCGTCGGCGTCGAAGCATTCGACTTCTTGTTGACAATGAGGAGAGGAGGCTCTTCGACGTGATTCACTGCCCTTGAGGAGCAAGGAACATCTGAAATTTCTTTGCCCTTTGACGTTGATGGTCAGGGCGATCTTCTTTAGGAGCAAGTCATGCATCTTGCCCTGCCGGAGCATCCTTTGCACAAGCTGACGGAATGCTCGGCAGTTTTCTGTTCGATGGCCTGGCTCTTTGTGGAATTCACAATAAGGCTCTGAGTCTCTAGACCTCTGATCTGCTGGTCGATAGGGCTTCTTGTAGCTCGCCCGTCTTTCATGATCTGGATCACTTCTTGCACGGCGTCGTCGAGATCAGACTCGTGCAAGTCATCGTCTTGCTGCTGTTGGACAGCTGCTGTTTGAGAAGGAGCTAGCGGGAGCAAAGGATCTTGAGCACCACGGCTCGGGAAGGAGTATCGCTGGCGATGAAGCCTTCCTCCTTCCTTGAGTGAGCTGGGAAACGATTGTAAGGAGACCTTGGAGGCTGCTTGCGAAACGGATCTTTCTCTGATACGAGCTTGGAGACGAAGCCTGGATTGCTCTTTCTCGCCTCGGATGTACGAGTTGGCTAGAGCGATCAGCTCTTGGTATGTCCTTGGAGCACGGACATTAGCTTCAAACTTGAGAGGCCCTTCACGAAGACCATGGATAAGAGCCACTCGGTACATTTCTTGATCAACGATTTCGATGTCCAGAATTTCTCTCTGGAATCGATCAACAATTGAGACCAAGTTTCATCACTGCGCTGTCTGATCTCAAAGAGGGCTTCAGGACCGCCCTTTCTCTTGGAGGAGGTAGAGAATCTGAGAAGGAACTCTCTACGCAGATCGAGGAAGGAACTGATGAGTGAGGACGGAGGCCATAGAACCAACCTCACTTGCCCATCAAAGGTTGTCACAAGGAGCTTGCACTTGGTTGCATCTGACAGAGTCTTGAGAGCAACGGCTGATTCAAAGGCTTGAAGATGCTTGACCGGATCAGTCTCTCCTGTATAGATTGGCAGTCGAGGCTCTCTGAAGTTTGCTGGAGTAGGTTCAAGGCGAACACTCTCAATAAAGGGCGATGGCTCTTCCTGCTCTCCCACAGCATAGGGATCAAAGGGAGCATAGGCTGCAGCTGCAAAAGAAGCAGGGGGTAGAAAGGAAAAGTTGCTGCAGGAGGAGCTGAGGCAGGAGCTGGGGGGCAAGGATGACTTCCTTGAAAGTTGAGAAATCTGGCAGGACTTCCCCGGGCTGCTTGCCGGAAGAAGTTTTGGCGAGCGGCGAACTCTTCATCTTGAGTTCGCAAAGGAGCAGCAGGACCTTGCGGGAAGGTCGGGGGTAAGGCGGATAGAACGGAGGACAAGCTTGAGATAAGCTTGCTTATGCTCTGATGTTGGCGTTGGGTTGATTGGAGCAGCTGGAGCAGCTGGAGCAGCTGCTGGACGAGAGTCTAACCGCTGCGTGATCGCAGCAAGGACTTGGTTGATTGCTTGGAACTGTTGAGCATTCTCACGGCGCGACTGCTCAAAAGCTTCCCAGAGAGGATCTTCACTGGGACTCGGAGCAAAGTTCTCGGCTGATTGATCTGACATGGCTAACTGTCGCTGTTCACCGTCTGACCGGATCTGAAGGTCGCGTGTTAACTGTTGATGCGCGAAAACGCCGCGGGGCACCAGCCAGCTAACACGGAGGGGGTGTTCGATCTCACAAGCTAGGAGAGGAGGAGGAGGAAAGGAAGGAAAGCCTCTGAGTGCTCGAGAGTGGAGCAAACGGCTTGTCAAAGAGGGTTGCGGGGATAGAGGAGAGAAGCTTGATCCAACAGAGCGGGTGATCAAGAGAGGAGTAGGAGGTTGACCAGGAGCTGTCGAGCAGACGGCTAATGTGACGGTTGTGCTTGCAGGTTGGATGCCGAGGAGAGCTGAGCTGAGAAGAAGTCTGCTGAGTAGAGGAGCAAGGCTTGCTGAGCAGAGGAGCAAGCTTGCTGAGCAGAGAGAAGAAGAAGGGGGGCCGCTAGCAGCGGCAACAACACACTTCGCCCGCCGCGGCCTAAATGCCACTCCTGCGACGGGCTTTCCTTTTATTAAAAGCTAGAGATTACAAGCTTACAAGTACACCTTTACAACAAAAATCACTTAAAGGGTACAAGGAGAAGCTGGCGGCTAAGAGAGAAGAAAGTGCCAGAAAGCAGAGGAGAAGCTGCCAGAGACTAAGTAAAATAGTCTGCTGGCAAGCTGGAGGACTGGGAAGAGTCTGCAGAGTCTGCTGGCAAGCTGCTGAAGAGCTGCTGGAGAGCTGCGCGGACAGGAAACTGAGTCCGCAGAGCTTGCTGGAGAAGGCGATGACGGACTGCGCGGACTGGGAAAACGGAGTCCGCAGGGCTTGCTGGCAGGACTTGCAGGATCTTCCCAGATGATCCACTCATCCAGAATGAGAGGCACCATGGGCTTATTTATAGGCCCAGGGGAGTTCTTGAAGAAGTGGGCCTGTGACATAAGCATGACGACCTGCGCGGACTCCGCGGACAGAGATTTTGCGTCCGCCACTGTTGCATGAGGAAGCAAGCGGAAGGACCCACCTGCAGAGAACTGGAGGTCGCCCCCTAGCGGGCGACCTGGGCGGACTCCGGGAGGAGTCCGCCCGGCAGGCCGGGGCCGCCCCTAGCGGGCGGCCTGGGCGGACTCCGGGTGGAGTCCGCCCGGCGGGAGCCGGGGCCGCCCCCTAGCGGGCGGCCTGGCGGACTCCGGTGGAGTCCGCCCGGCGGGAGCCGGGGCCGCCCCCTAGCGGGCGGCCTGGGCGGACTCCGGGTGGAGTCCGCCCGGCGGAGCCGGGGCCGCCCCTAGCGGGCGGCCTGGGTGGACTCCGGGTGAGTCCGCCCGGCGGAGCCGGGGCCGCCCCCTAGCGGGCGGCCTGGGCGGACTCCGGGTGGAGTCCGCCCGGCTGGAGCCGGGGCCGCCCCCTAGCGGCGGCCTGGGCGGACTCCCGGGTGGAGTCCGCCCGGCGGGAGCCGGGGCCGCCCCCTAGCGGGCGGCCTGGGCGGACTCCGGGTGGAGTCCCGCCCCAGCCGGGGCCCTGGGCGGCCCCGGGGCTGGGGGGCCGCCCGGCTGGAGCCGGGGCCGCCCCTAGCGGGCGGCCTGGGCGGACTCCGGGGGAGTCCGCCCGGCTGGAGCCGGGGCCGCCCCTAGCGGGCGGCCTGGGCGGACTCCAGGGGGAGTCCGCCCGGCAGAGCCGGGCGCCGCCCCTAGCGGGCGGCCTGGGCGCGACTCCAGGGGAGTCCGCCCGGCAGGAGCCGGGCCGCCCCCTAGCGGGCGGCCGGGCGGACTCCGGGTGGAGTCCGCCCGGCTGGAGCCGGGGCCGCCCCCTAGCGGGCGGCCTGGGCGGACTCCAGGGGGAGTCCGCCCGGCAGGAGCCGGCCGCCCCCTAGCGGGCGGCCTGGGCGGACTCCGGGGGAGTCCGCCCGGCTGGCGGGCAGAGGCCGCCCGGGGTGGGCGGCCTCGGCGGACGGCGGCAGGAGGCCGCCGCCCCTCGGGCAGCAGGGAGGTTGCCCTGGCGGGCTTCCTCGGCGGACGGCGGTAGGAGACACCGCCCCTTGAGAGAAATAGGAGGCGCTACTGGTACTGCTGTTGGCGGACTCCTGCAAGAAAAGACTGCACGATTAGCGGACCTAACCGCATGTCCGCGAGGGTGAGCCTGGGAATAGCTCGCCGTCCCGCAGGGCACGCGGTTGCTAGGAGACCTAGGCGGATAGGGAAGACTGTCCGCCTACGCTGGGACCCATCGCGATCGAAAAGGGTAATCTAAGGGTCACGATGAGCCAGCTGGCCATCTTGGGAAGGATCGCCGATTTCGGGTTAACACGCGTAGCCATCGGGCGGAGGCCCGTGCTGCGACTTGTATATATATATATAGATATATATATAATATATATATATATATATATATATATATATATATATATATATATATATATATATATATATATATCGCCGGCGGCATGCGCGGCACCCACCGGCGGCCTCGCCGGAGGCCGGCGAGTCCGCTGGTGGGTGCCGGGCAGGCCGTCGGCGGCTCCGCCGCCGGACGAGAGGGAGATTTTGGTGCGGCTGTTTTTTCTTTGAATTTGGGGAATCCGTGGATCGGGATTTAGGAGAGAGAGTGGGGGAGATTTTGGGTATTTTTTATATGCAAACCACATATGTTATTTGCAGCCCCAGATCCAACGGTTCTGGATTAAACAGTCAAATCCGACGGCCATCTATTTGCCCCCTATTTTTGAACTCACGCTATTGACAGACCCCCATATATCTTTTTAGAATAGTAATAGATATATATATATATATATATATACAAGTGACAGGCACGGGCCTTCGGCCCTCGGCACATTCGGCGGGGGTGCGACATTCGCCGGTGGTGCGACATTTGTCGTGGGCGGCGACATTTGTCGTGGACGATTACATTTGTCGTGGGGGCGACATTTGTCGTGGGGGGCGACATTTGTCGTGGGAGTGACAGGCACGGGCCTCCGGCCCTTGTGCCCCGCGCGATAGTACCCAGTCGCGGCGGCGGGCTTCGCCCGCGCCCGGCGGGCTTCGCCCGCCCCGGCGGGCTTCGCACCTATGCAATATGATATAGTATATTTATATAATATATTATAAATATATATAATATATAAATATATATTAGTAATGAGAGCAACTGACAACTGATAGGGTGTAATGAGAGTACTTGACATGATGTTTTTGGACATTGTGCCTATAATATATTATAAATATATATAATATATAAATATATATTAGTAATGAGAGCAATTGACATCTGATATGGTGTAATGAGAGCACTTGACATGATGTTTTTTTGGACATTGTGCCTCATAATTGCCTGCTATCACCTTTATTTTGGAGGTGACTTTAGGGTGCAATTACATAAGTAACCTTTATTTTCAAATGTATTTGAATATTTCTTGAATTATGTTAGTCTTAAAGTAAAAAGATTGAGAGTATATTAGGCTTTATGAATGTTGCACCAAAGAGAAGTTTTTCTTTATAGAATATATATATATATATATATATATATATATATATATATATATATATATATATATATATATAATATATATATATATATATATATATATATATATATATATATATAGGTATATATCTATATATAGGGTTCACCTCTCTATCGCTTGAAATTTCATTTATCTCCCCTCCCCCTCTAAGTTTTCACATTTACAAAAATGACTCTTTCGTTAGAGATGTGGATAGAAAATGATAAAATTAATAAATTATTCAAATTATTTTATGATATTTAATTTTATCCTTTGTAATGACTCTAAGGCTTTGTTTGGCACGACGTTTTGGGAACTACACACCGCGAATTATTCTGCAGCCGCGCCAAACAGTATTTCCACCCTTGACAGTGCAAACCGCCACCGCCCTCTTGTCGCGAAAATACTGCGATTTGGAGTCGTGAAAAAATTTCACGATTCCAACTCGCGGGGGATGCGATTCACGAAAATGCCCGTTCTTCTTCCGCCTTCCCGCTAACGCCGTCGCTGCTACTGCTGTCGCTGCTAGTGCTCATTTCCGCCCTAGCGTGAAGCTTTCCACGACAATCTCGCTCCAGCATGAAGCTTTCCGCGACGATCTTCGTATACACGCTGACGAGATCGGCTCTCTTTCAGCTTCCCTGATTCACTCTCCGTCGGCTTCCCAGATCCCCATGCCGTCCGCGTCTTCGTTCATTTTGCAAGGTGAGCTTCTTCTTCCACCACCTTTTCATTTTTTGCATTTTTCCAGTTATGCTCACAGGTATCTTGCAGATATGTTGGTTTGAAATCTGTAGTATGAAAAAAAACTAAAGTTGTTGCATCTGTCAATTTGTGATTTGCATTTTTTCCCGGGCTTTCTGTGTTTTTTCTAGTATGCAAATGTTGATTTTATGGTTCAAGTGGGTGCACATGTTGATGTTAATGTTTGAAACAGCACTGCAACAACTATTCATTCAAACAGTTTCACAGATTCTAACATCACTCTGCAAAACAGCTGATTATTCAAGCACTGCTTCTGCAGTTGCTGCAGCTTCGCCAAACAGAGCCTAAGTTGAAAGATGTGATCTTTTTCTTTAAAAATATATATGTGATGAAATATGTCAAATGATTTTTTTTGATATTTCAATTTTACCCTTTGTAATAACTTTATAATGAAAATGGTGCCTTATATTTTATCATTTGAAATGAATGAGATAAAATTGAAATATCATAAAATAAGTTGGCAGAATTTATTATTTTTCTTCAATATTTTTAGAAGAAAAGAAGTATTTTTTTTAAACTAAGAAAACATAGAAGAAAGATAAATATATTTTATATGATGCGTAATTAGTCACCATACATCCTCTCTAGTTAGGATTTTATAAGGTTTGGGCGAGAGGACAAAAAAGGGACACTTCCACCTTTAATCAAGTGCACTCATTTTCCCACAAGCTATTTGCACTTAATTCAACCTAGCAAAATCCTACAAAAAATTGGCATTATAACAACGCTATGACTGCTATACCACTTATATAAAAATAAACTCTAATGCATCTAGCAATCATCTGTCACCAATTCATGCAAGAAACCACAAAAAATAGTTGAAAAAGAAGTGTTACACATACATTGTGCATAACATAATTATCGTCAACTTATCTCACAAGTTGCCTATAAAATGGTCACGAGATATTATAGTACTCGGCAGTCATTTAGGCTCCGTTTGGCACGATGGTCGCGGTCATGAACATGAGGCTTAAATTATCATTTGTTAATATCCACCTAAAAAACTTTATTCATTTTTATGTTCAAAGGGATGATATTTGTAAGATGATTTTTAACGAATGATGATTTAACTCATGTGATTACAACTGCCACCACCGTGCCAAACGGAGCCGTAATGTCCCCCATATATATATCTAGGGGGTTCATTTGATGTCATTTTTTAGTCGTGCAAATTTTTAAATGAATAATAATAATAAATTAATGATTTATTAAAACTAGCAGAAATTGGTTAATCAAAATGTTGACAAAGAAAACGCCAGCAGTTGTCCATTTTCCACTGCCTGCTCCCTTAACCCCCTCAATTATCCTCCTCCACTTAAATAGTAAATTCCACATCACCGTCAAAATAATTTAACTTTTTTTAAAAAATAAAAATAAAGTAAAAGTGTGTTCGGCCCTGAAACCATCCATCGTTCTGGATCCCTCCGCGTGGAGCCGTCAATCCGATCCGCACTCTGCATCTCCCTACGATCGGATGAGCTCCGAATCCGATTCCGGCACCATCTTCTACGCCTCCGTCTCCCACGCCACTACCGTTCTCGCCGACTTCCTCCCTCCAGCCATCGTTCCGTCCGGCGGCGGCGGGGGCGACCTCGCTGCGCTCGCCGCCACTTGCCTCGAGGCCTCTCCACACTTCCACCTTCTCTACACTCACACCGCCAATCGCCGGATCTACGCCTTTCTCATGAGCGATCGGGTTCTCTTTTTCGCCATAGCCGACGACTCACTCGGCCGCTCCACCGTCCTCCTGTTTCTTCATCGCCTCCGTGAGGCCACCATACATTCCGCCCTACGCCGGGTCATTTCCGGCGATCCCCTTCCCCGTCACTGTCTCCAGCACGAACTACTTCCCGTAATCCGTCGCCTCGTTGCTTCCTTCTTCACCCGCTCCCCTTCCAAAGAGGAGAAACCCTCTCCCTCGCCCCCGCACGCCCTTCCCTCCCCCGTTATCTCCTCCACACCGCCGTCCTCCGACAGCCATCTTCTCACGGGAGATCACAGGAGGAAGATTAAGAAGGAGCGCAAGAAGAACCCGAGAAGCGAAGAAGTTCTTGGCGTTTCGCTGCCGGGGAATGAGCTTGAGGTGTCGGTGTTGGATAATGCCGGCGACGCCGACCTTGAATCGGGATCATCGGGAGGCCGGAAATCCCTGCAGAGGATTTGGAAGCAGCAAGTTCGACTGATTCTGGTGATTGATGCGGTGGTTTGCACTCTTTTGTTCGGGATATGGCTGTCTGTATGCAAGGGATTCCAGTGCATTGTCTGACGAGGGAGTAAAGACGAAGCTCCATAGAATCAAACTTGAATTGATTCAATTGTTTGAAAATTTGTTCTGCAACCTACAAGTTACACAAATGGTATGAGAGGAGAAGACCCAAACCTAATTGTTGAAGTTTGAGGTAATGCATGCTAATGGACACCCCTTTATTTCTTCCCTGATTCTTTTATTTCTCCATGTCCTTATTGATTTTGGTTCTTTCAATTACCAGTGAGCAGTTTTATAAGCTAGATCATGTATAGGGGGTTTAATTCTGACATTTGCAGACGATTTCGTTTGTTAGAGAGAATGCTCTTTCATCCTCTCCTATTTACTTTGGTGTGCTGCACTATTTTACTTAGTTTTTTAGCCTTGGTTTGTTCTTGCCTTTTACTTTGCATAGCAAGTTCCTTTTTTTGCTTCTAACTTTCTAGTTTTGTAATAGATGTAGATGCACACATTCATGTTTATGAGCTCTTTGTAGCATAATGTAAGAGGAATTTAGGTTATATTTGGCTTAGGCGTAAAAAGGGCAGCCCGGTGCACAAAGTATCCCCGTGCTGTGAGGCGATGCTGGGAAGGGTCCCAACCACAAGAGTGAAATGTAGGCAAACCTTTTCCTACATTTTTGCAAGAGGTTGCTTCCAGAACTCGAACAACTGACGTCACATGACAATATCTCAGCTGGTGCGCCAATGCTCCTCTTATACTTGGCTTGGGTTGAAGAATTTCGTTTGTAGTGTTATTGAGAAGGAAGAGTAGAAAAAATTCTTTATTTAAATAATTAATATATTTTAAGTTTGATAATGTAAGTAGGTAATATTTTTGTTGAATAAGAAATTATTTAGGAAATGAATTTTATAGAATAATATAATAACATTATTTCCATAACAACCTAACATTACTCTTATCTACATTACAAGTAATTACCTGCTTTAATAGTAACGAAATAACATGCATCATAATTATCAAAATTATCTACATTATAACTAATTAGTTCTTTGCATTAAAAATATATCATAAACATCATTATCTCATTAATTTATTACTTTCTACCTTATCATGGGCTCTTTTCTGCATTATGTGCACTACTTCGGTTTCCCAATAAATGATGCATAAGTCTTTCCACCTCCTGAATGGGCCCAAAAAATATGTTTTGGGGCCTAGGATCTAGGCATTGCTGGTTCTTTTTGAGGCCATTTTGCTCCTCCTCTCTAAAAATGGTGGCAAATTGCTCCAGTGCGGTTTAAGTCAAAATTTGACCAATTTGTGTTTTGGAGGCATCTAAATCCCGAAGCTTGCTAATCTTTATTTAGATAATTTTTTAGGAATTGATTTCATGATTAAATGTGGCAGATCCTTATGGGTTACGTGAAGTTCCAAGGTTATATGTTTACAGATTTTCCTCTTATTGTTGATTTTGTTGCCAATGTTTGCCATTTCATTAAGATATCTATGATTTGTTTTTTTTACCAAACAGAGATTATTCTTGTGCCCAATTTGGTCCACACAATCTTATGTTTTATTCATTTTGATGAACCATGAATACAATTGGATTTTTGATATTGTTAGAAAAGCCCATGTAAAGGACCCATTATTGGGCCCATTTTTATTGTATTTCCTTCTTCTCTTCTTAATCCCCCATCTTGTGTAGGATTTCTTCTCACCTTCTCCCTCCTATATATTTGTATTCTCTCATTGTATTTACATACACAAGCAATACATATAAGTTTTGAGCTCTTTCAACATGTTATCAGAGGGAGGTTCCCGACCTGTCTTTTTT
The DNA here is from genome assembly GCA_039583875.1 of Platanthera guangdongensis. Taxonomy (NCBI): domain Eukaryota; kingdom Viridiplantae; phylum Streptophyta; class Magnoliopsida; order Asparagales; family Orchidaceae; genus Platanthera; species Platanthera guangdongensis. Next base: position 15,662,828 of record CM077166.1, on the reverse strand, counting down.
TTAACCGCCTAGCTCCTTTGTTAATCGGGCGGCCTGCCGTTCTGCCTAACCGCTCGATCTGTGCGGTCTCTCGTTTTCTATCCGTATTCCCCTTCTCTCCCATGGATCCACCTCCTCATTCTCTTCTGCGCTCTTTTATAGCCATTTTCTCCCTAGCCCGTGGACCCCACTCCTGTGCGAATAGATTCTCTCTTCCCGCGGCTAGCTCTACTCGCTGCGACCTATTTTTTCTATCCGCTGCGGCCTTTTCCCGGTGCTCTCGCCGCAGCTTCTTCTCTTGTTGTGCGAGCACCTTTCTTGCCGCGCGTCCTCTTTTGACGCTCGGGTCATATTGCTCTTGTTCGGTTTGTCCGGTTAAAGTTTTTAACCGCTTGACCGCTCACCCGGTCTCCCCTCCTACCCGCTTTCTTCTTGCCGCTCGAGTCCTCTTACTCGCGACTTCTTCTTCTTACTGTGTGAGCTCTCCTCCTCGCGGTTTCTTCTTCTTGCCGCTCGAGTCCTTTTACTCGCGGCTTCTTCTTCTTACCGCGCGAGCTCTCCTGCCTCACATTTTTGGCTGCACTTGCTACGTCCACCAACTGGGTCCGTCCTCGAACAAGTTGGATCCCAGGGAGACTAAACATATCTTCGTCGGCTATTCGCGTACGCAGAAAGGTTATGTGTGTTATTCTCCCACCACCCGCAAGATCTCCATTTCTGCTGATGTTACCTTCCAGGAGGATCAACCGTACTTCTTCGCTCCTTTACCTACTCCTCTTACACCGACCCCTCTCCCGCCATTCATCCCACGACCTGTTATCCCTGTTACTACACCTCTGCCACCGGTACCACCTGCTCCGGCTCCTGCTCCCTCCAGGCCGCCTGTTATCCGTGTCTACACTCGTCGCCCTTCCGATTCCGTTGCCCCTCCACAGTCGACCTCGGCCTCGGCTACTCCGCGTCCTGCTGATCAGGTACCTGCCTCCACTGCTCATCCTCTGGCAAACTGTGTCTCCTTGCATCGCTTTTCTCCCCACCTTCACACATTTGCTACTTCTCTTTCCTCGATTTCGGTTCCTAACTCTGTGCAAGAGACGCTCCAACATCCTGGCTGACGGACCGCCATGGAGGAGGAAATGACTGTTCTCTGGGCCAACCAGACATGGACTCTCGTACCCCTTCCTCCGGGTCAAACACCGGGTGGGTGTAAATTGGTCTTTGTCATCAAACATGTTGTTGATGAGGCGATTGACCGTCTGAAAGCTCGTCTGGTGGCTCGGGGCTTCACCCAATAACAGGGGCTCGACTATGAAGATACTTTTTCTCCGGTGGCCAAACTCAACACCGTTCGCATCCTTATCTCCGTGGCTCTCCATCGCCGATGACCTTTACTTCAACTGGATATTAAGAATATCTTTCTGAATCGTGATCTACAGGAAATAGTTTATATGTAGCAACCTCCCGGGTTTGAGACCACGAGGGAGTCTTAGGTCCGTCGTCTTATGAAGGCTCTGTATGGTCTCAAACAATCCCCACGGGCGTGGTTTGACAAGTTCAGTAAGGCCCTTCGGGAGGTTGGTTTTACTCGGAGCTCGACAGACTTCTCGTTGTTCACTCGTCACCGAACAACGGGAACGGTTCTTCTGTCAGTGTACGTTGACGATATCATAATTACAGGAGACGACTCGAAAGAAATACAAGGGCCAAATGATGCAAAAACTACGCTCCTAAAACCCTAAGTGTAGGCGTAAATAAATGACGCAGCGAATAAAGAGCAAGACACGGCTCAACCAACGAAAATCTAATGCAAGGGGTAAAACGAACGGCGAGGCATGATTAGGGTGAGCGCATGCTACACTGGATTGAAATCACTTTGCTGAAATTAAACATAATAATTTGCAAATAAAGTAGATTGAGGAGTGGGGAAAGAACAGATCTCACCAAAGGGGCTTCCCCGTTTCTGGTTCTCCCGGCACAGGTACAGCAGACGAGCGACAAGGGCTTCTGGATGAAGTTATGGTGGAGGGGAGAAGTAGGATGGTCTCGGGCTGTAGTGGTGGACGTGACGGTAGACGACGGTGGCGGGAAAGGTTACTAGAGGAGCGAGGAAGGATAATGGCGGTCGGAGATGTTGATGTCGGGGGCTGGAGACGGAGGCGGCTTCGGGAAGGCCTGACGGTGGAGGAGTCGATGTCGGGGGCTAGAGGCGGAGGCAGCTTCGGGAAGGCCTGGCGGTGGAGGAGTTGATGCTGGGCTGGAGACAGAGGCGGCTTCGGGACGTGGCTCGCGGAACGGGAGACGGGAAGCAGAGCGGCGGATTTTAACCGAGAGAGAATAATCTCAATCCCGGTTCTTATCCTGGCCCCCGCATTAGGGCAACCCCCATTTAATATTTATAGCCCCCTCCCCTTCCTCAATTAATAAAATAAAACAAATTCAGCAAGTGATTTCTCTAAACTAGATAAAATGCAACGACTCACCCCAGCCATACCAAACCGGACCAATCCATTCAGGGACACGCGCGGTGGTCAGTCTCACGCGCCAGACCACAATACAAGAAATTTTAAAACGTACATGGACATGACAGGAAATAAATAAACCCCAACATCATAACCGCGACAGTAAATAAGCAAATAAAATGAGACGGCCCTAGAGTGCCGGCGACAAATCACATCAGTTCCACCGGGGTTGAGAGAACTCGACTCCGGCGAGACTAAGCTGATGGCTGCAACGGAGAGATCTGGGCGCCGACGCTGAAGCTCTCGGGCGCTGATCCAACTGTTGTCCAAGATGTCCCTTCCCTTCCAAGTAAACAAGTAGCGCTGGTAAGCTCCCGCACGAGTCTGGAACTCCCGTACGTCAAGCACCTGGTCGATCTCCTCCGTGGTAGGGGTGAAGGCCGACTGAAATCCCGTGGTCTCCCCGGGCTCCAAGGTATGTGGTGGCACAGGCGTAGCGGGTGGAGATCCATGGAAAGGGCATATGTTCGCCACATTGAAAATCGGTGATGTGCCGAATTCCAAGGGTAGATCAACAAGGTAGGCATTCTCACCCAACCGCTTCCTTACCGGAAAAGGACCGAAACGACACTATCGGAGCTTGTGGTAAGTCCCATTGGGAAATCTTTCCTTTCTAAAGTGTACCAACACCCAATCTCCTTCCGAAAAAGACAAGTCGCGCCGGTGGTTATCGGCGCTAGCCTTGTATTTTTTGGATGTCACCTGCAGCTTATTACGAATAACATCATGCAAAGATTTTAAGTTCTCAACCCAAGTAGTAACATCTGTAGAAATGGAGAAAGCCAACCTTGTATATATGTCCACTGGGTACAAATACAAAGAATGAGTACATATATATAGATGAGAGAAAGAGGGAGAAAAGTCCTATACACAATGTGGGACTAAAGAGAGGAGAGAAAAACAATAAATGCTATACAAATGGGCCTAGTTTAAGTGGGCTTTTCCAACACTCCCCCGCAAGATGGAGCTTATAGGTCATATGCACCCAGCTTGGACAAACACTGGTAGAACAGGGTGCTTGATAAGGCCTTTGTGAGGATGTCGACAACTTGATCAGTTCCTGGAACATGCTTCAATTCAAGTTTCTTCAATTGAACCTTCTCACGAACAAAGTGACAGTCAACCTCGATATGTTTTGTGCGCTCATGAAACACCGGATTCTTTGCGATGTGTATGGCGGCTTGACTATCACAAAATAGAACAACAGAGGAGGGGAGTTTTACTCCTAGGTCAGTAAGGAGACTTTCAAGCCATGTGAGTTCAGAGACAACCGAGGCCATCGATCGGTATTCAGCTTCTGCAGAGGAACGGGCTATCACAGCCTGTTTCTTACTCTTCCATGTAATAAGATGACCACCAAAATAAGTACAGAACCCACTAGTTGACCTTCGATCGTCCAGGGAACCCGCATAGTCGGCATCAGAATAGGCAACCAATGCGGGAGCAGAGTCAGAGGTTTTGTAAACCAGCCCTTGACCCGGAGCTCCCTTAAGGTATCGAAGAATCCGTTCAACCGCTTGAAGATGAGACGCCCGGGGGGCATGCATGAACCGACTGACAACCCCAACTGCAAATGATATATCCGGCCTCGTGACTGTTAGATAGATCAACTTTCCCACAAGGCGTCGATAGTATTCCGGGTTCGGAAGCAGCAAATCGTCATCCGAAGCATGAACGCATAGTTTGTGATTTGCCTCCATCGGGGTACAAGCTGGCTTGCAACCAGACTGACCAGCATCTTTGAGAAGATCGAGACAGTACTTTCGTTGGGAGAGCACCAACCCGTCCGGCCGCCGGGCAATCTCGAGACCCAGGAAGTAGCGAAGTTTCCCCAGGTCTTTAGTTTGAAAAACAGTGCTCAGATTGTGTTTGACGTCTTGAATCCCCTTTGAGTCATCCCCAGTGAGAAGAATGTCATCAACATAAACCAACAGAAGGACGGTGCCAGTGGCCCGGTGTCGGGTAAAGAGGGAGAAATCTGCAGAACTCCGAGTGAACCCCATGTCCCGAACCACCTTGCTAAACTTGTCAAACCACGCCCGAGGGGACTGTTTGAGACCATAAATTGACTTTTTGAGAATACATACCCGAGACTCCCCCGTGGTCTCAAACCCGGGCGGTTGACGCATGTAGACGGTTTCCTGAAGGTCACCATTTAAAAAGGCGTTCTTGATGTCGAGCTGATGAAGGGGCCAGTGGCGGTGCACCGCGACGGAGAGAAGAACGCGGTCAGTGTTGAGCTTGGCCACCGGAGAGAAGGTTTCCTCATAATCGAGGCCCTCCTGTTGTGTGAAGCCACGGGCCACAAGACGGGCCTTCAGTCGGGCAATAGTGCCATCCAGAGCATGCTTGATGACGAACATCCATTTACACCCAACATGGTGCTGACCGGGAGGTAAGGGAACCAAGACCCAGGTCTGGTTGGCCCAGAGGGCCGTCATTTCTTCGTCCATGGCAGCCCGCCAGCCAGGATGGTGAAGTGCCTCCGGCAAAGAGTTAGGGACCGAAACAGAGGATAATGAGGTGGCAAAGTGAAGAAGAGAGGGAGAGAAGCGATGAAGAGAGACGTAATTCGCCATTGGATGAGCGGTAGAGACGGGAGCCGAAGCAGCAGGGAGCAGAGCACCAGAGGGCGAAGCCGACTGCAGAGGGGCAACGGGATGAGGAGAGCGACGAGAGTAGACCCGGATAACCGGGGGTGGTGGACGGACAGGAGGTAGGGAAGACAGAGAGGATGAGGAGTGAGGAGCAGGAATGACAGGACGAACGACGAGAGCTGGACTTAGAGCGACATCGAGAGCAGGGAAGAATGTAATATCTTCACGAAAAGTCACGTCAGCCGAGACAATAACCTTGCGGGTAGCAGGCGAATAACAGACATAACCCTTCTGAGTGCGCGAGTACCCCACAAAGATATGCTTGGTGGCACGAGGGTCCAATTTGTCTGTGGAGGGACCGAGGTGGTGAACATAGCAGGTACACCCAAACACCCGGGGAGGAACGGGAAAAGGCGGAGCTGTGGGAAAGAGTAGGCTGAAGGGAGTAGCATACTGGAGGACGGAAGACGGGAGACGGTTGATGAGGAAGCAAGCCGTGGAGAGCGCGTAGTTCCAGTATGGTTTGGGAACCTACATTTGAAGCATAAGGGAGCGAGCGACATCAAGAAGGTGACGATTCTTGCGCTCGGCGACACCATTCTGTTGTGGAGTGTACGGACACGGGGTTTGGTGAAGAATGCCGAACTCAGAGCAGAGAGTGGCAAAGGTATGGCTGGTGTACTCCGCGCATTGTCAGTACGAATAGTGCGAATAGGCGCAGAGAACTGAGTGCGAGTCTCAAGTATGAAAGCCCGAAATACGCTGGGAAGTTCAGAGCGATCCCGAAGGAGATATAACCACGTCATGCGAGAGTAATCATCAATAAAAGTAAGAAAATACCGATAGTCAGAAATACTAGTAAATTTGTATGGACCCCATATATCAGAGTGTACTAAAATAAAAGGAGCGGAGCTCCGAGTACAATGAGGAGGAAACGATGAACGGGGCTGTTTGCCCAAAATACATGTGTCGCAGCGAAAAGCAGGGAGAGTAACATCAGGAAGAGCCTTCTGGAGGACTGGAAGAGGAGTATGTCCCAGACGGCGATGCCAATCCGAAGAGGAGATAGATGCGAGGACAGTGGGAGAGTCGTCAAGAAGATAGAGCCCATTCTGCAGCCGTCCTCTACCAATGATAGTCCGCGTCTGCTGATCCTGTATGAGAAAAGAAGAAGAAGTAAATGTCGCGGAGTAATTAGAATCAGTAGTAAGGCGACCAACATAGAGTAAATTGAAAGGAGAGCCCGGAACATGTAGAGCCGAGCGCAGGAGGAGAGAAGAGGTGAGAGAAATATCAGCACATCCAGAGACTGGAACCGATGCCCCATTAGCGACAGTAATGTACTTCGGGTGAGGTGAAGACAAGTACTGAGGTGGCCTAACATAGGTGATATGATGAGTGGCACCAGAATCAAGGATCCAGCGCGTGCCAGAGGATAGGCAGGCGATACCTTCATTGGAGATAGAGGCAGCAGAGGCAACCGAGGCAGGCGGACGGCTGAGCAAGCCATGAAGATGCTGGAGCTGAAGACGAACCTCGTCGAGATCAGTACGAGAGGAGGCAGAGTCGGTAGTAGCAGCAGAGGCTTGCGGACGAGGAGGTCGGCCATGTTTGCGATAGCATGTGGCCTCAAGATGACCATCTTTACCGCAGAACGAGCACTTAGGCCTAGACCGGCCACCTCGACCCCGGCCGCGAGAGTCAGAGCGGCCACCACGGGCAGAAAAGGGAAGAGGCAATAAGGGAGCTGGTGCCTGTTGAACAAGGGCCGGAGAAGGAAGTCCGGGAACATCCGGAGGCGGGGAGACTTTGAGAAGCATTGAGCACACATCGGAAAAAGATGGTGTAACGGTAGAGGAGAGGATGTGAGCCCGGACACTGTGAAGATGAGGTGGTACCCGGGCCATCATCATGGCGATACCCACAGCTTCCTTTTGGGTACGTTGAGCAGCAAGATCTAAAGTGGGAGGCTGATGGTGGATCCAAGCCTCTTCCAGAGACCGGGCCTGAGCAACAAAGGACGTCAGGTCGGTTGCGCCACTGCTATCAAGGGCCTGGAGAGCAGTGATGATATCATATAGATGGTGGAGACTATCCTTGCCAGAGTAGAGGGTGTGGAGCTCGTCCCACATGCCTTTGGCCGTCTCATGATACATGGCCAGGCGATAAGATTCGCCATCAAGAGAGTTGAGAAGCCAAGTCTGCACACGCCCATCATTGCGTAACCATTCCTCAGTAGGGATACCGATAACGGTCTGAGTCAAGTGATGAAGGAACCCCTTTGACTGAAGGACACGGCGAACCGAGTGTGCCCATTCCACAAAGTTCTTCTTGCCAGTGAGCGAAATTGTAGTGATCCGAAGCTCGTCGCGGACTTCCTGGAGAGAGGCCGGGCGTTCAGGAGGAGGAACTGCCGTGCCGACTGAGTCCGCAAATGTAGACATGGGGGCGACCTGGAGGAGTAGAGGAAGCGGAAAGACAGTGGACTGGATGAGGCCGCGGCGAGCTGGAGGAGGCCGCGGCGAGCTGGAGGAGACCGCGGCGGACTGGAGGAGGCAGCGGCGGACTGGAGGAAGCCGCGTTGTGCACAGAGACACTCAGCAAGGAGCGGACTGGAGGAGGCAGCGACGGACTGGAGGAGGCCGCGGTGAGCACAGACGCTCAGCAAGGAGCGGGCCAAGAGAGGCCGCGGCGGATTGAAGAGGCCGAGGCGGACTGGATCAGACCGCGGCGGACTGGATCAGACTGCGGCGGACTGGAGCGAGCTGAGAAGAGAGGACAAGCCGGGGAAGCAAGAGAGCGACCGCAGCGGGCTGGACCAGTCCGCAAGACTGAAAGAACGCAGAGAGGCGAGCCCGCGGCGGACAGGGAAAGAACTTGGCCGCCTGAAGAGGAAGGAGAGCAGCCGCAAGCAGGGGAGAAGTGCGGACAGAAGGAGGCCGCTGCGCTTAGGGCGGACGAAAGAGACCAAGAAGAGGAGGCGAATACCGAGTTCGCAGCAGACAGAAGGAGACCGAGGGATCGAGGTCGCCGAGGTCGCGCCGGACAAGAAGAGGCCGCAGCGGACTAGGGGAAGCAGTGGACCCCACAGGACGGCTATAAAGAGGGAGCCAGAGGAGGAAGGAAGAGGAGGGAGGAGAAGTGGTTCCACGGGAGGAGAGGAAGCGGTCTGGACAAGGGAGGCCGCAGGTGTGATGCGACTAGAAGTTGCGAACACACACACGCAGGCCGCAGAGATCGCAGGCCGCAGGGCAGATAGGAAAGGGAGTCCGCAGGAGTCCGGAACCTCGCTTTGATACCATGTAGAAATGGAGAAAGCCAACCTTGTATATATGTCCACTGGGTACAAATACAAAGAATGAGTACATATATATAGATGAGAGAAAGAGGGAGAAAAGTCCTATACACAATGTGGGACTAAAGAGAGGAGAGAAAAACAATAAATGCTATACAAATGGGCCTAGTTTAAGTGGGCTTTTCCAACAACATCAAAAGAAATGCGCTCGTAGGAAGGTAAGGAATGACGGTCAAGGTAATGGGGAATAAGAAAACCATAAACAATTTCAAAAGAAGACTTGTTGGTGGAACGATTTACGGTGCTGTTGTATGCAAATTCGGCTTGGGCTAACGCTAAGTCCCACTGCTTGGGTTGCTCTCCGGCTAGGCATCTTAATAAATTACCCAGACTTCGGTTGACCACCTCGGTCCGCCCATCAGACTGAGGATGGTATGAGCTACTAAAATTTAATTTTGTGCCCAATTTTTGCCATAAAGTTTTCCAAAAGTAGCTCATGAATCGCGTGCCCTGTCGGAAGTGAAAGTGCGTGGTACCCCATGAAGTCGAACCACCTCTCGAAAGAAAAGATGGGCTACGTGTGCCGCATCGGAGGTTTTCCGGCATGGTATAAAATGAGCCATCTTGGAGAATCTATCAACAACTACGAATACAGAGTCAATTCCTCGCGCCGCAGTAGGGAAACCACTAACAAAATCCATGGAGACTTCGTCCCATGACCGCTCGGGAATCGGTAGGGGTGTGTACAGTCCAGTGTTCTGGGATTGTCCCTTATACAACTGGCACGTCTGGCAGGTGCGAACGTGGCTGATAACGTCCTGCCTCATGCGCGGCCAATAATAACGTGAGGTCGCTAGATCCAGCATCTTAGCCTGTCCGACATGCCCACCTAGTCCGGTCGAGTGCAACTCGGCGAGCAAGGTCTCACGTAAAGGTCCCTGGCATATACATAATCTGGTGCCCCTAAACAGGAACCCCTCGTTCATGCAGAAATGCCCTGTCGGGTCTGCCCCATGCGGCTGATGCTCTGCCCACATGTTGAAGTATTATACCGGGCGGCCTGACGGTCTAGTTTGGCGGGTTGTTGACCGCGCGGTCTAGCGGTTCCTTTCCAGCAGGGTCGTGTTCAGACTGTTGCTGTTTGTAGTTCGAGCGGTCTGGCGGTCTCTCTCAGAAGCTTGGAGACCGGACGGTGTAGCGGTCTCCTATTGCGGCGTATTCTCTTCCTGCTGGAGTTGCCGAGCGGTTAGCCCATTTGTCTAACCGCGCGGCCTGTGCGGTCTCTTTAATTTCTAGCCGCTCAGCCCTGTAAATTTTTAGTCCCGCATTGTTTGTTTGTACTCTCTCCTATCTCCTCCATTCTATAAAAGGGAGGTCATACCTTTGTAAATGATATCTTATTGGATAATAAAACTTTCAATTATTCAAATTTCTGCCTGTTTGTTAGCTGCATGTTTGCTACTTTTACATGGTATCAGAGCCAGCGATCGATTCGACCTGATTCCGTCTTTGGCTCTTCTGTCCGCGCGGCTTCTTTGCCTTATCGATGCCCTGTTCGCGCGACTTCCTTCAGTCTTTTCTCGACCTGTTCTCACGGGTCCCTTGCTTCCTCTTCTCTCTGTTCGCTCGGCCTCTTTCAGTTCGTGCGACCTCTTTCCCTGTGCCTTGGTCTGCTTCCTGGCCGCTGGTGTTCTGCCACCGTGCCGTTGCAGCTTCTTCTCTTTAGCCCGCTGCGGTTTCATCCTTGTTCGCTGCGGTCTCCTTCTCGTGTCGCGGCCTCCTCCTTAGGTCGTGCGGCTTTCTCTCTTTTTTCTCTCCCCGCGGCTTCTCTTCGATTCACGCGGTTTCCTGCCTTCTCTATGGACAATTCCGGTCTCTCCACCCCCGTTATCTCTACCTCCACCCCTGCGGCTCCTCCTCCTACTCCTTCTGGAAACCTTGACACACTTTCTAAACTTGTTGGCTCCAACTATCCGGATTGGAGCGTTTCTTTCACCTTTCTTCTACGCTCTCAGCGCAAGCGTCATCACCTCACCGATGACCCTCCTCCTCTTAACTCTGCTCAATTTGATGACTGGGATGCGAGTGATGCGCTTGTCCGCACTTGGCTGGCTAACAGCCTTTCTGATGAGTGTCTTCCCGTCATTCGCCATGATGAGACGGTCAAGGCTGCTTGACTTCACCTAGCTGCTCTCTATTCGAAGGGGGGCCAGACGTCCCGCATTTATACTCTCTATGCGGACCTCTTCGCCCGCCCATCCATGTCTCCTGCTGCGGCTTATCAGCAGGTTCAGGCTCTTGGCGCAGAGATCCTCCAGAATCGCCCCTTCTCCGCGGACTTGGCCGAACAGCACAAACACTTCCAGGAACTCCTGGTTGTTTGTTATCTTCTCCGCCTTCCCGAATCCTTTGATATGATCCGCCAGCAGATCTTGGGTGAGACGGAGTCTCCCACTTTGGATGCCACCGCGGCTCGCATTGCCGCTGTTACTTCGCTGCTTCAGCGTCCTCTGTTGTCCTCCCCTCCTTCCCAGGACTCCTATGCTCACCATGCTCAGCGGGGGGGGGGGGGGGGGGGGGGGGGGGGGCTAGTGACCGCAGCCACTCAGGCGGGCGCGGTTCGTCCAGGTTCCTCTGCTCTCACTGTGGTCGTACCGGCCATTCTGTTGACCGTTGCTGGCAGAAACATCCTCATCTTCGCCCTTCCGGTGATGCATCTTCCTCAACCCCCGCCTCCTCTCGGCCGTCTGCCTCTGTGGCCACGACTTCAGGTAGTGCCCACGTCGTTACCCAAGGTAAATGACTGATTGACTCTGGTGCTACAAATCACATGACCGACAACCCTCATTGCTTCTCTCTCCGTGAAACGCATGATCGATTGCCCCCGGTTCGTGTGGCGGATGGTTCACCCTCCCCGGTTCATGGGACGGGCATGGTTCAAGTCACCCCGTCCCTTCGCTTGGAGGACACTCTCTATGTCCCGAAGTTCCCATGCAATTTATTATCTGTTACTACTTTATGCAGACAACTTCAGTGCTCCGTCTTATTCACTCCCACTTCTTGCTCTTTCCAGGACCCGAGGACCCAGCGGACGATTGCTACTGGGACTGAGAGCGGTTGCCGCTACTTCCTCGACAACTTTTCCGCTCTGTCCGCCTACTGCTCCTCCTCTACAGATCTGCTTCAATGACATCTTCGCCTTGACCATCCTACTCCTCGGATTCTTCGACAACTTCTGCCCCACTTACCTCCGACCAGTCCTCCGCTCAACTGTGATGCGTGTCAGCTTGGCAAACATCATCGCTCCTCCTTCCCGCCGAAGCAAGGCCGTGGCCCCTCTCGCCCGTTTGATCTCATTCATTCTGATGTCTGGGGTCCTGCTCCTACCCTCACCGTTGGTCGGGGTAGTTCCTACTTTGTAACTTTTATTGATGATTTTTCTAGATGTACCTTGGTGTATCTGTTAAAAGATCGCTCTGAACTCTTCTCTGTCTGACAATCTTTTTATTATATGATTAAAACTCAATTTGACATTTCTATTAAAGTCTTTCGCTCTGATAATGCTAAAGAATATCTTAGTCATGAGTTTTCCTCATCTCTTCAACATGTCCTGTTCATCAGACCACCTGTGTTTACACCTCCCAGCAAAATGGGGTGGCGGAGCGTAAAAACCATCACCTCCTTGATGTCGCTCGCACTCTCATGACGCAGATGCAAGTGCCCCGCTCCTACTGGGGCTACGCTGTGCTGCTCGCCTGCTATCTCATCAATCGCCTTCCCTCCACGGTTCTCCACGGCCAGACCCCCTTCTCCATTCTATACCCCAGCAAGGAATCATTTCCTCTCCCTCTCCGTGTCTTTGGGTGTACGACTTTTGTACACACTCCGTCCGCTACCCGCGACAAGCTTTCCCCCCGTTCCACCAAGTATGTTTTTTTGGAGTACTCTACCACTCAAAAAGGCTATTGTTGTTTTGACCCCGTTCTGCGCGAACAATTTGTGTCCGCAGACGTGACCTTCTTCGAGAATGCATCCTACTTCTCTCTTGAATCCCCTCTTCCTCCTGATGTCTCTGCTTCTCCACCATCTCTCTCCGTTCCTTCCACGCCTATCGACGTCTCCCCTCTTCCCTCATCTCCTCCTCCGTCTCCTCCTCTGTCCGTCCTACCCCCTCCACTTTCTCCTTCGTCTCCGCAGCCGTCTCTCTCTAGTCCCGGGCCAGCCTTCTCCGCCACAGACGCTCCGGTCACTGAGGCACGCGTCGACCTGGATCTTCCCATTGCTCTTCGCAAAGGGGTGCGAGCGTGTACTCAACACCCGCTTGCGACAGTTGTTTCCTATGATCGGCTTTCTCCTTCTCACAGGTGTTTTGCCTTGGCTATCTCCGCTACTGCCACTCCCCGCACCTACCAGGAGGCTCTTGCTATTTCTCATTGGAAATCTGTCATGGATGAAGAGATGACTACTCTTACTGAAAGAGGTACCTGGACCCTTGTTCCTCCACCAGTGGGTACTGATGTGGTTGGCTGTCGCTGGGTGTTTGTTGTGAAATTTCTCCCCGACGGCACTGTGGATCGCTACAAGGCCTGGCTGGTGGCCAAAGGCTTCACCCAGACTTATGTCGTTGATTACTTTGCTACTTTCTCTCCGGTTGCTCGCCTCAGCACCATCCGGGTTCTTCTCTCTGTGGCTGTCAACAGGGATTGGGCTATTTCCCAGCTTGATGTCAAGAATGCCTTTCTCTATGGGGATCTTCGGGAGGACGTCTACATGGAGCAATCTCCTGGGTATGTTGCTCAGGGGGAGACAAGAGTATGCCGTTTGAAGAAGGCCATTTATGACCTAAAGCAGAGCCCTCGGGCGTGGTTCGACAAGTTTAGTGGCATTGTGGCTACCATCGGTTTTGCAAGGAGTTCAGCCGATCACTCCTTATTTATTCACTAAACCGCCTCGGGACTGGTGATTTTGACAGTGTATGTGGATGCTATTCTTCTTACTGACGATGACCAAGCTGGGGTGGACTTGACGAAGAAACACCTCCGTCAACAGTTGGTCACGAAGGATATGGGCTCCCCGAAATATTTTTTGGGGATAAAAATCTCTCGGAAGCTTGACTCGTTGGTTCTCTCCCAACAGAAGTATGCTCTTGATCTTCTACAAGAGGCAGGATTGACAGGTGTCAAACCGGCCCGGTTTCCCATGACTATTGGAGAAGACAAAGCATGGACAGATGACTCGCCTCTTCTATCTGATGTCACGAGATACAGACGTTTGATGGACAAACTCATCTATCTCACGGTGACCAGACCCGACATCTCCTATGCTGTAGGCAAGGTTAGTCAGTTTATGCAAGCTCGCAGGAAGTGCCATCTTCAGTCTGCCTTGAAGATTTTAGAGTATGTCAAAGCAGCACGGGGCAAAAAGCTAATCTTTCAGAGGAATGATCATCTGAGGGTTGAAGCCTACTCAGATTCAAGCTATGCGGATGATAAAGGCGATCGTAAATCCACATCAGGTTTTTGTACTTTTGTTGGAGGAAATCTTGTGAGTTGGAAGAGCAAGAAACAATCTGTTGTCTCCAGATCTAGTGCAGAAGCCGAATACCGGAGTATGACGTCAACCACGTGTGAGTTAAAATGGTTGCGGGCTCTCATGCTTGACCTAGGAGAGGTCTACGACTATACTCTTCCTATGTTCTGTGACAACAAGACCGCTATATACATATCCAAAATCCGGTCTTCCATGAGAGAACAAGACATATAGAAGTCGACTGCCACTTCATTCGGGAAGAGCTTTTGAAGAAACAGATTTGTACTCCGTTTGTCACCTCCGACAAAGAATTGGCGGATATCTTCACAAAACCGGTCTCTACTTCCTTCTTCCACATTTGTGACAAGCTGGACATGATTGATATCTATGCTTCAGCTTGAGGGGGAGTGTTGAAGTATTAGACCGGGCGGCCTGACGATCTAGTCTGGCGGGTTGTTGACCGCGCGGTCTAGCGGTTCCTTTCCAGCAGGTTTGTGTTCAGACTGTTGCTGTTTGTAGTCCGAGCGGTCTGGCGGTCTCTCTCAGAATCTTGGAGACCGGGCGGTCTAGCGGTCTCCTATTGCGGCGTGTTCTCTTCCTGCTGGAGTTGCCGAGCGGTTAGCCCATTTGTCTAACTGCGCGGCCTGTGCGGTCTCTTTAATTTCTAGCCGCTCAGCCCTGTGAATTTTTAGTCCCACATTGTTTGTTTGTACTATCTCCTATCTCCTCCATTCTATAAAAGGGAGGTCATACCTTTGTAAATGATATCTTTTTGGATAATAAAACTTTCAATTATTCAAATTTCTGTCTGGTTGTTAGCTGCGTGTTTGCTACTTTTATACCACACAATACTGAAATTGGGATCAGTGGCGTATAGCTCCTTCTGGGAATCTAAGTCTGTCAACCGAAGGTGTATAGATCCTAAAAGATGCGCTCGTCGACTAAGAGCATCAACGACTCTATTGGTGGCTCCTGGTTTATGTCGGATGTGAAAGGTGTACTGCTGCAGGAAGGCGTCCCATTTGGCGTGACGCTGGACCTCCTTCTGGGAGTTCAGGTACCGCAACGCCTCATGATCCGTTTTCAGCACAAACTCGCGCTGAATCAAGTAATGTCGCAAGTTACGGAGAGCCTGTACGATGGCGAAAAAGTCAAGATCGTAGGTCGAATATCTCGTTTTTGCATCGTTCAGCTTCTCACTATAAAATGCTACAGGTCGGCCCTCCTGACTCAGTACTGCCCCGATGCCCACATGTGAAGCGTCACAATCTACTTCGAAAACCTTTTCAAAATCGGGTAGGGCCAGAACAGGAGCACTAGACATTTTCTCCTTCATAAGGAGGAATGCCTGCTCCGCCTCGACCGTCCATACAAATTGCCCCTTGCGGAGGCAATCTGTGATGGGTGCAATGTGAGTGCTGAAGTTGCGTATAAAGCGACGATAGAACGAAGCGAGGCCATGACACCCACGTGCCTCGGTGAAGTTCCCGGGGGTGGGCCAGGACTCAATCGCATGGATCTTTTCCGGGTCCACCTTGATGCCCTCAGAAGAGACGATATAACCCAAAAAGGTGAGACTATTAGTGGGAAATGTGCACTTTTTTAAGTTGATGATCAAGCGGTGTTCCCTTAAAATCTGCAGGACCTGCCGAAGATGTGTAAGGTGCAGATCAGGGTCGAGGCTGTAGATAAGGATGTCTTCAAAGTAGACAACAACGCAAGTTCCCATCAGGGGTCTGAGGACTTGGGTCATCAATCTCATAAAGGTGCTCAGAGCGTTGGACAAACCAAAGCTCATACGATAATGTGGTAGATGGGGTAGGCTTGCTCCTGGGACTAAATCAATGCAGTGCTGAATATCCCTCAGCGGTGGGAGCTGGTCGGGTAACTCATCCGGGGTGAGGTCATCAAACTCAGAGATCAGGGGTCGAACGGCCGCAGGAATCTCCACAGAGGTAGTAGGGGACTCCAGGCCGACTAATACATAGGCGACGGTCCCCTCTCACATCTCATGACTAAACTGTCGCTCTGTCAACAACATGCGGACGGACGGATACGCCATGGTGGTGAGCGTGGTCGTGGGGATAGGAGCCCCGGCCGGGACAGTCACCGGGGGGGGGGGGGTGAGTCACTGTGGGACAAGACCGTTCTTCTGGGGAAGAAGAACTGTCTTGCGACCGCGATGGTCGAAAGAATAAGAGTTCCTTCGACTGTCATGGACAGTGCTTCGATCATATTGCTACGGACGCCCCAAGAGAATGTGGCACACATCGAGGGGTGCAACATCACACCACACTGAATCAGAATAAGAAGGCCCAATGGTGAACGCCACGAGGCATCGATGTGATTTGACTATCGTGGTGCCACTAGTCACCCAGGATAGCTCATAAGGGCGCTCCAGCTTCTGAATCTGGAGGCTTAACTTCTCTACCATGCGTTGGGAGACGAAATTCTCCATGCTCCCGCTGTCTACGATAATAGAACAGTAGTGCTCTTGGATGCGAGCAGTGGTGCGAAAGATATTGTGTCTCACCCACGCGTCATCGGTGGTAGCTCTTGGGGCAAGCAAGCTATGCTGCAGAACACAAATCAACTGATCTGGCTGCTCGCCCTCTACCTCACACTCTCCCTCAAGGGGGTCCTCAGTGTCCCTGACTAAATCGCTCTCCCAGATTCCATACTCTGGATCTCGTCCATCGTCAACCTCAACAACCGCGGTAAACTGGCGTCTTGGACATTCAGATGATTTATGTCCCGGCTCCATGCACTTGTAGCATCGAAACACGAGCTTAGAGGGGACGGTCTCCTTCCCCTTCAAGGAAATCGATGAGGGTCCCACAGGGATAGGAGCTGGTAGCATCGGTCTAACCGTAGGAGGTAGGCCCGAGGTAGGTGATGTACTCGTTCTAGTGGTCGATGTCGAAGACGAGGAATAATGTGTCTTGTCCGAAGATCTCTGGCTGGATGTCCTCTTCTGGAGGTCCTCCACTCGGCGCCCCGACTAGAGATCTCTCCCAGGTCCCGAAAATCATGTAACTCTAACTGGTCTCGAATCGCGTACCGTAGCCCATTCAGATAACGGGCCGCAACCATGTGGTCTTCCTCCTTTAGATCTAAACGTGACTGGAGGACCAGGAACTCGTTGGTTTACTCGTCAATGGTTTGCTTATCTTGTCGTAGGTTGTGATACCTACGGTACATGGTCTGCAAGAAATCAGCGGGGACGTACCTCCTCTTGAGTTGAGTTTTGAACTCAACCCAGGTGGTGATAGGGGGTTGTCCCATCGTTTATCGCATCCGCTTGACTTGCCCCCACCATGTGAGTGCGGGGCCCTTCAGCTTCAGGGTAGCATACTCCACCTGCTGGTGGGCAGGTGTTCGCTTCCTGCTGAGGAATCGCTCAAGTCGTTCGCACCAGTCGAGACACACCTCAGGCTCTAGTGTGCCCTCAAAGTCCCCAACATCTAGTTTAATACCGGCATCCCATCTAGGGGGATTCCTATTATCTTGATGTGCTAGTTGGGGTTTTGGTGGTGGAGGTGTAGGAGGTCGTGCATGAGGAGTAGGGGGCTGAGCAGCAGGGCCCCCTAAGTGATACTGGGCTTCTAAGTTATTAACCGTAGTACGTAATCCCATCATGACTTGGTTTGTGTCTCTCACGGAGAGAGTGAGTGTAGCGATAGCGGCCATAAGTTCTTCCATTCGTTTACCTATATCTCCCACATTACCCTCTAGGTGCTCCACTCGAGATTACATGGACAAACTTGAAAACTCGCAAACCTAAGAATTTCGGAAATGCAAACACTCGGCTATCCCACAATAGAAGTGAGATATCCCAGCAGCCACACCATATTGATGCAAAAACTACGCTCCTAAAACCCTAAGTGTAGGTGTAAATAAATGACGCAGCGAATAAAGAGCAAGACACGGCTCAACCAATGAAAATCTAATGCAAGGGGTAAAACGAACGACGAGGCATGATTAGGGTGAGCGCATGCTACACTGGATTGAAATCACTTTGCTGAAATTAAACATAATAATTTTCAAATAAAGTAGATTGAGGAGTGGGGGAAGAGCAGATCTCACCAAAGGGGCTTCCCCGTTTCTGGTTCTCCCGGCACAGGTGCAGCAGACGAGCGACAAGGGCTTCCGGATGTAGTTGCGGTGGAGGGGAGAAGTAGGAGGGTCTTGGGTTGTAGTGGTGGACGTGACGGTAGACGACGGTGGCGGGAAAGGTTACTAGAGGAGCGAGGAAGGGTAATGACGGTCGGAGAAGTTGATGTGGGGGGATGGAGACAGGCGGCTTTGGGAAGGCCTGGCGGTGGAGGAGTCGATGTCGGGGGCTAGAGGCGGAGGCGGCTTCGGGAAGGCATGACGGTGGAGGAGTTGATGCTGGGCTGGAGACGGAGGCGGCTTCGGGACGTGGCTCGCAGAATGGGAGACGGGAAGCAGAGCGGTGGATTTTAACCGAGAGAGAATAATCTCAATCTCGGTTCTTATCCTGGCCCCCGCATTAGGGCAACCCCCATTTAATATTTATAGCCCCCTCCCCTTCCTCAATTAATAAAATAAAACAAATTCAGCAAGTGATTTCTCTAAACTAGATAAAATGCAACGACTCACCCAGCCATATCAAACCGGACCAATCCATTCAGGGACACGCGAGGGGGTCAGTCTCACGCGCCGGGCCACAATACAAGAAATTTCAAAACGTACATGGACATGACAAAAAATAAATAAACACCAACATCATAACCGCGACAGTAAATAAGCAAATAAAACGAGACGGCCCTAGAGTGCCGGCGACAGGATCACATCACCAAACTACACCTGAGCATCGTATTTCAAACAAAAGATCTGGGGCCCCTTCAGTACTCTTGGGTCTTGAGGTTGCCAGACGACCAGATGGTCTTATTCTCTCTCAGCGAAAGTATTGCCTCGACCTCCTTCATGATGCAGACTATTCAGGTTGTAAGCCGATTGACACCCCAATGGATGCATAGTTGTCAAGGCGCGCGCCTAGGCGCGCCTGAGGCGCCGGGCGCAGCTCGCCGCGCCTCAACACAGCTGAGGCGGGCGATATGCCCCAGACGCGCCCAGGCGTGCACCTTACTCGCTCCCAGACGCGTCTCAGGCGCGCCCAGACGTGCGACTTACAGGTTCCCAGCGGTTCAAGGTATTTTTTTTGATATAGATAAAAACATGATCTTAGACGCACCCGATGTGAAGAACCAAAATTTCCGTGCTTCCCAATGATTTCAAAAAGTGAACAGAGAGTCAATAGAGTAGTCACAACTTATTTAAGAACAATACAATTTTATTCCATCCTTTTATTTATTCACACCGTCATACAGTTGTTTACTTGAAATCTGCTAAAAATTTACAGTAATTTTCTGAACATATTAACTCATGACTCTCAGAACCTTCCTCGATTTCTTTGTAGATATTGAGTCATACATTCTCTAACTCTTCAGGTGCGAACTTTCCCCGTACACCTGGAGTTCCACCTGTTGTCTGAAAAAAATGAATCCACTAAGGGTTAGTCATAAAAATTATGATTATGTGAGAATAATATTTTGTGAAATGGTTATACATGCAAATAAGGGGGAGGATACCAATATGCATACAATACAATAAAATTAATCACTTGATTTCAATACTAGTCACTAAATTTCCCCTTAACTTTAATTACATAAAATGAGAAATGCTCCGGTGATGCATCTTGATTGGGCCCCGCCCCCGAAGAGCGTAAGTGTAGGCTCACCCCTACTGGTGAATCCATCAGTGGATGCCTCCATATCTTCGTATTCGAAGCCATCACATTTCCCCATGCAGAGTTTTAAATGAATTTTATCTTGCCGTGTAAATAAGAGTTTATAATAAAATAATCGCCTCAGAATAAATATCGCTTAAATGTCCCCTTGCCCACTTTATTTATTTAGCGATATTTTTTAAGGCGAAACTCATATGCACAAGCAAGTTTGTTCAAAGACATTAAATATGACAAAATAATTGAATACCCATAATTTCAAGAAATAAAATACTCACCATTTACTTTCCTTTATTCTTATCTTTTGCCGCATGTATGTCACGGTTATCACGAGACGCCATCCTCGAAGTTTTAAGCTTTGAGAACCACTGAAATAACATGAATCTTAATTTGGGTTGCGTCTCGATGTATACGTAGCATCTAGGGCATCATTGATTGCGACCACCAAAAAAGACCAATTAGATTATGCAGGTGGCCAAATGAGCATAATACAGCGTTCACTGATTGTTGCTTGAACAACGTTTTTTAGAAGAGGCAGTATAAAATGGTGTTCATTTATGCTATCTCGAAATGGCATTCTTAAAACAACATAATATGTCCAAGTTGAAACATTCCGCTTCAAAAATATTACATCAATTTTCAGAATTGTCTATTGTCTGACTAGTACAGTAGCTAGGGAGATTGACATGAAGATCTTTATATTTGATAGGCATCGTATGCATGTATATGTGTGTATTTGTGGGTATGGGTTATTGTTGTGGAAGCAAATGTAGAACATTCAAATAAACAAAAAATTAAAACAGAAGACAGATTTATGTTGTCACCTCAAGATGGGCTCCGCCCACAAGTAGCAATAGTTTGTTTTTCACTAGATCAAGAACGGAGAAGGTTTTAGGTAAGTTGGCGGATTTCAGATTTCTGAATAATTCTAACCCTAAAACTAAAAACTCCAACATCGCCTTTGGGTTCGGATTCGAGCCATATAATTAACAACCTCCACTTTTCATTGAATCTTATCAGATTAGAGGTAATTTTTCATAAATTTGTTGCTGTCAGCCTCCATCTGAGGCTATCTCCAACTGTCAATGTTGAGCAAGTCTAGACAGTGCATAAACTTGCTCTTCTAAACTATCACTGTTGATTTGCATCAACGTTGTCTTTGAGTTAGGATTCGAGGCATATAATTAACAGTTATGTGGCATACTCATGACCTTTACATGATAATTCAGGGTTGTCAATTTCATCGTAATCCATCCACAAGTTAGTTACTTAATTAGGAAGATTTGTTGTGAAATTATTTCGATTGGTATACAAGTTCATTTAAGCTTGAATCATGGGCACATGAACTCGACATGTTTGCATCATATAGTGAGAGAGTTGATGTTATTTGAGATGATTTAATGGAGACCTAGGTGCATGGTGTCCAATTACCGTTAGAAAATTTCCTAGATCTGATGCTATTAAAATCGATGAAGAACCATGTTACTTTACACGAGGGTGTTATCTTGTAGGCATATATTTGACTTGGTCTCCACGATGGAGAATCGATATTTCAAAATTTTGTTTACGCACTAGTGGTGTACGACCTCGTATTCGCCGAGTGGGTCCCTCAGAAGAAGATCAAGGCAAAGAGAGTAGTTTCAGGCTCAAGCGGGTCGGTTTGGGCGAGTGGAGAAGGATTCCCCTAATTCACATAAGATTGAGCCGCCTTTAACTTGGGGCTAGTGGGGCATATAGGCCCACACTCGCCCTAGGGCCAGAACGAGGGAGAGGCGAGTGGGGTAGATAGGCCCTCACTCGCCCTCAGCTGCACGAACCACTCCCCCGATAACATTTTTACCAGAATGTTGTTGTTGGTCTGCTAATATCCTCTCCAAGCAACGGAGTTTAGCTGGTGGCAGATCACTTTGGGCTGTGTGTAGTAGAACTAAAAGGCGGGATTCCGCTATTGCCAGGACAGACTCAAAAAGCTATAAATAGACACTTAAGGGAACCTTTGAGGGGGGGGGGGGGGGATTCCTGGGGCTTCTTCCTCCTTTGGTTAGTTTTGGTTGACTTTCAATGTCCTCCGAGGTGCCCAACTCTAGCTTTGGTTCAAGAGGGGAAGCTCTCTTCGATCTTCCGGGTTTGTGACGGGACCTCCTCGCTACAGCTCTGAGTCTGTTCCTTAGTTCTTAGCCACCAGTTAAGTGTCCTGGCTCAGGAGAAGTAGGTGCGTGCTACACCCCTTGTGTCCGAACTCTTTCTGAGACCGATTCCCGGTTTCAACATTTTTGGTGCGGTGAGCGTGGAACGTAGCCTGCAAAGGAAAATTTTGAGTTAACTCCCATGGCTGGAGGAGAAGGAGCTGATCAGGGCAGCCCACCGCCTCCGGTGGGAGGGGTTACCGTTGGGATGTTTGAAGATTTCAAGAGGGAGGTCCTGCAGACTTTGCATCTTACATTTGCAGCAAGAGGCGAGTGCTCGAAACTCGCCGTCCCAGTGGTCGCGTCCCAACAACTAGGCGAGAACGCCCCGGGTCAGCGGCCTGGGAAGGAGGCGGCAGTTGTGGGGGGAGAGCGAGATCTTGCTGGGCGAGAGCTGTTCCCCAGCCCAGCGAGTGCTAGAAGATCAGACGAAATGACTGCGTGAGATCCGCCGACTCACCCCTCAGGAAGATCAGGCGAAATGATTGATGCCGGCCGATTTGAGGAGCTCCCGCAATCTGGGAATCGACTTCCTGAAAAACCTAGCACTTGTAAACCTTAGTTCAAAATAGGAGGAATGAATTTGCAAGGAAATGGATTTTTGACATTTTGGACCCTAATCATTTTGTTTCTACATTTGGCGCTCCTAAAATCAATTATGTTTGACACATTGTACCCTAACTGTATTTTAAGTTCTAAAAAAATAAAAATTAAATGAGCAAGGGTATTTTAGTCGGTATGTTTTTAATATTCCAGAATTTTTATAATATTGATGTAGGCACCGTTAATTTATAGAAATTTTAGACTGCGAATAGCTGGAATTTCCGCACCTCCACTAACTTAGTGGGGGTCATGAGGGCTAAGTGGGTTGATCAAAGTCAACCCCACTAACCCCATGTCGGGAACCACCCCGAACTGCCGTGCACGCACCATGGTCCACACATGGTGAAACTGCCACATCAGCCTCCTCGGACGGCCGGACCGGCTGACCCCTCCACCGGTCGGCCCTCACATACGGGTCCCGTCTTCGTTCGACCCATTCACCCCCACCGGTCGACTCTCCTCCGATCGATCCTTTGGGCGCTGCTGGATCTCCATTGACTGATCGCCACGTAACCACCTCGGCGTAACCACTCAGATAATATGGTGGGTGTACGCATAGTAAATCCCCGAAAAATATGTGTCATAAAATATAAGAACTCGGTCTGCGAATAACACGTAAATTGGTCTGGTATATATAGTGTAGCGCGGGACCCACCAAAGATTCCCTCAAGACCAACCACCACTTGCCGAATACTTGGGGTTGGACTTTTTTTTCCGAGCTTGGGACAATCTCGCAATGAGCGTGGATTGTGAAAAATCTTGTATTCGCCGAGTGGGTCCTTCAGAAGAAGATCAAGGCAAAGAGAGCAGTTTCAGGCTCAAGCGGGTCAGTTTGGGCGAGTGGAGAAGGATTTCCCTAATTCACATAAGATCGAGCCGTCTTTAACTTGGGGGCGAGTGGGGCATATAGGCCCACACTCACCCCAGGGCCAGAACGAGGGAGAGACGAGTGGGGTAGATAGGCCCTCACTCACCCTCGGCTCCGGGAGGGGAGCGAGTGCAGGCCTCATCAGACACTCGCTGCCCCAAGCGAGTTGTAGCTGCAGGAACCACTCGCCCGACGTCGTTTTTACCAGAATGTCCCTGTTGGTCTACTAATAACCTTTCCAAACAGTGGAGTTTCGATGTTGGCAGAACACTTTGGGTTGCGTAACCAAAAGACAGGATTCCGCTATTGGCAGATCAGGCTCAAAAAATTATAAATAGACCCTTAAGGGCACCTTTGGAGGGGGGCCGATTCCTGGGGCTTCTTCCTCCTCTGGTCAGCTTTGGTTGACTTTCAGTGTCCTCCGAGGTGCCCAACTCTAGCTTTGGTTCAGGAGAGGAAGCTCTCTTCGATCTTGCAGGCGTGTGGCGGGACCTCCTCGCTACAGCTCTGAGTCTATTCTTTAGTTCTTAGCCACCAGTCAAGTGCCCTGACTCAGGAGTAGGTGCGGGCTACACCCCTTGGATTCGAACTCTTTCTGAGACTGATTTCCCGTTTCAACATTTTTGGTGTGGTGAGCGTGAAGCTAAAAAATCATGATGACTTCAATGAAGCTTTTTCCCGAGTTGGCATTCGTACTTTTGAAAATTTTGTTCCTTAGCATAATTTCATTTTCTCCTTGGAAGCAACACTAATTTTCAATTGAATAAAATTTACTAAATTGGAAGATATGGGGAAAATGAAGTGAACAAATCATAAGAAATGTTGAAGAATGCAGATGCAGGAATGCAATTGCAAAGAAAATTTAAAAGCATGTAAAACTAAAAATAAAGAAATCACAGAAGATCTAAACCACTTAGAAGGTGAATTTGGTTGAATTGAAAGTTTCCTTAAAGAAACAAAGTTAGCTCATAATATATTTATGATATCCTAAAGTTGAAGCCCCAATTTGAAGAACTCTGAGTCTCTTGCCTGGTATAACTGAACGATGCCCCTAGTCCTAATCCTAGACTAATTCCGACTATAGAATTCGGGGAAGAGCTTAAGCAGGGAAAGGACAATTTTTTCTGTAGTGAAAGATTTTTCAAAGACTGAACTTTCAAAATATATTTTTGATGATTTAAAACTGAAGCCGCAACTTAAAGAACTCTAAATGGCTATAATTTAACGACATTCTTATCATTATACTAGTCTTAGACTTATTCCGCATGACCTCCACACTCTTATCATCATCATCCCTATTCCCCCCATCATAGACTTGAATGATGATGTTAGCAGATACAAAAGACATTTTGGGTCGATCAAATAAGGAGCACATCTGGAAATCCAACTTCACATAGCCTCCTTTCCATTGGATTTATTTTTTTGAAAGCCCACATGACTTGGCGGCTTGGGAAGATAGAAAAACTATAGGGGGAATGTAAGAAACTGGAGTTAGAACTGACTATACATGATACCGGGTGGAGGTGTTGAAGTTTATCAAGAAGATTTTTGAAGTGGCTGGAGGCAGAGTGGAGGGAATCAACTAGTGAATGGGGACTGATGGCTTTGGAAATCACTGGGTAGATGAAGGAAGGAGCATCTAAAGTCGGGTTGGCATTGAATGTTGTTGGACAGAATGATTTTGATGCTGTAATGCTAGCTTTATTTATAAATAGTGAAGTAATTTGGATTTATTATACAAAATAATGAGGACATAGATGATTATATAATTTTTAGAGTTTAGTTAGGATGGTCTAAAATGGATATGTTTCGTAGAAGTTTTACGGTATAAAAAATATCATGCAAAGTTTCATCATAATCTTTATTAAACAATAGCTGAGCTTGTGGTATATAAATTTCGACTGCTGGATAATAAAATAGTGATTGATAGCTAAAGTCAGCATGGATAAAATCAAATACCAGGTTAAATAATTTAAGTATTGATTTATTAGAGGAAATGTTGGAGTAACATATATTGGAAATGTACAACGAATTAAGGATATTAAATACCCCTAAAGAATAGATAAAAATACTTGTTGAGGTTTAGTTATAGACGGGACAAGTTAACATGGATATAATTTCTCAAGATGATTTGCAGGGAATAGCTTAAACACCTCAGATGATACTCAACAAGAATGAATAGTGTAGAAAAAGCTCCAAACCTTGTATATACTTCTTGAATTAATAATTACAAGTATGAATACATTTATATAGGAAAAGAAGAAAGCGAGAAATCCCAATCCAAGATGTGGGACTAAAACAAATAGAGAGAGAAGAGAGAAGAGAGAAGAATGGGCCCCTAGATGAGCCCTAAAGTAGGCTTTTCTAACACTCCCCCGCAAGCTGGAGCGTACAAGTCGTAGGCACCAAGCTTGGATAAAAACTGGTAGTATAGTGGCTGGGAGAGAGCTTTAGTCAGGATGTCAGCAACTTGGCTTGCAGCAGGAACATGATCTAAATCTATCTTCTTTGCCTGTACCTTTTCTCGGATAAAGTGACAGTCAACTTCAATATGATTTGTGCGTTCGTGAAAGACTGGATTCTTGGCAATATGGATTGCCTCTTGACTATCACAAAATAGGGTCACTGATGATGAGAGACGAACACCCAAGTATCTCAGAAGGCTCTTAAGCCAAGTTAACTCGGAAACAACAGCAGCCGTAGCGCGATACTCAGCTTCAGCAGAAGAGAGAGCAACCGCATTCTGTTTCTTGCTATGCCAGGTTATGAGATGTCCACCGAAGTAGGTACAAAAATCTGTTGTGGAACGCCTATCATCAATGGACCCGACATAGTCAGCGTCAGAGTATGCGACAAGGGATAAAGATGTGGATGGCTTGTACACAAGCCCTTGTCCTGGAGCGTTCTTGAGATACCGAAGAATGCGCTCGACAGCTTGAAGGTGAGATGTCCTCGGGGCATGCATAAATCGACTCACGACTCCTACGACAAAGGAGATGTCTGGTCGAGTAACTGTACGGTAGATCAATTTCTCAACCAGGCGTCTGTAGTATTCCGGATTCGTAAGCAGTTTATCAGAGTCAGAGCTATGGGTCGATAGCCTGTGATTAGCGTCCATTGGAGTATCCGTAGGTTTGCATCCAAAATAGCCAGCATCATGAAGAAGGTCCATACAATACTTCCTTTGGGATAATACAAGACCATCAGGCCGTCGTGCAACCTCAAGCCCAAAAAATACCGTAGGTTACCAAGATCTTTGGTCTGGAAGGAGGAGTTCAACTGTTGCTTGGTATGTTGTATCCATGTAGTATCGTCGCCAGTAATGAGGATATCGTCAACATAGACAAGAAGAATCACTGTTCCGGTTGGCCGATGTCGAGTGAAGAGAGAAGTCAGCCGAGCTTCTAGTGAAGCCAATATTGCGGACTACTGTGCTAAATTTGTCAAACCAAGCACGCAGGGACTGTTTGAGATCATAAATAGATTTCCGAAGATGACAAACCCGAGACTCCCCCGTGGTCTCAAACCCGAGAGGTTGATGCATATAAACAGTATCCTGTAGATCACCATTGAGAAAGACGTTCTTAACATCGAGCTGATAAAGAGGCCAATGACGGTGAACAACCAAGGAAAGAAGAACTCGGACCGTGTTCAATTTGGCCACTGGAGAGAAAGTTTCCTCTTAATCAAGGCCATGTTGCTGAGTAAAACCCCGGGCCACGAGACGGGCCTTGAGACGCTCAACGGTGCCATCCGCCGCATGTTTAATAACAAAGATCCACTTGCAGCTAACACAGGATTGACCTGCAGGAAGAGGAACCAGATCCCAAGTGCGGTTGGCCCAGAGAGCCCGCATTTCATCTTCCATGGCCGTCCGCCATCCGGGGTGCTGAAGAGCCTCCTGAACAGAAGTAGGAGTGACGGTAGAGGATAAAGAGAGAGCACTCTGACGGAGTTCCGGAGAGAGGCGGTGAAGAGAGACAAAGTTGGCCATCGAGTGGGCAGTGGAAGCAGTGGTCGGATCCGCAGGTTGCAAAGCATCATTAGAGCGGGGCAGCTCTCGTAGGGTAGTAGATGAGGGAGGACGTCGAGTGTACACACGAATGACTGGTGGTGTAGGTGGTTTAGGTGGGATGGGTGGGGAAGGTAGAGGTGGGATGGTGGAATGGACGGGGATAACAGGTCGCGGGAGAGGTGGCGGAAGAGGAGGGTCAATAGAGGGAGAGTAATACGGCTGATGTTCGAGGAAGGTGACATCAGCAGAAGTAACCACCTTGCGATCCGTGAGAGAAAAACAAAGGTAGCCCTTCTGAGTTCGAGAATAGCCCACAAACATATATTTAGTGGCACGGGGAGCAAGTTTGTCAGTGGACGGACCAAGATGATGAACAAAACAAACACACCCAAACACGCGTGGGGTGATGAAGAATGGAGGTTGGGAGGGAAAAAGGAGATTGACGGGAACCACAAAATTGAGGATAGATGAAGGCAGGCGGTTAATAAGAGTGCAAGCGGTTGAAATCGCAAAATTCCAATATTGTTTTGGAACATTTATCTGAATCATAAGGGAGCGGGTGACCTCGAGCAGGTGGCGATTCTTGCGTTTAGCAACGCCATTTTGTTGGGGGGTATGAACACAGGAGGTCTGATGGATGATCCCAAACTCCGCACAGAGGTGAGAGAAGGTATGACTCGTGTATTCCCGGGCATTATCGGTGCGGAGGGTTTTAATGGTGGTGAACTGGTTGCGAGTTTCAATAAAAAAAGTACGGAATACACCTGGTAATTCAGAGCGGTCACGGAGGAGATACAGCCAGGTCACCCGAGAGGAGACATCGACAAATGTGATAAAGTAACGGTATCCAAAAACACTAGGAATTTTGTAAGGGCCCCAAATATCGGAGTGAACAAGATCAAAGGGAGCAGGACGCCGAGAAGGATGTGGTGGGAACGTAGAACGATGATGTTTCCCATAGATACAGGACTCACACGTGAACTCGTGGAAGGACACGTCTGAGAGAGATTTTTTGAGGATGTTAAGAGGAGCATGACCCAGACGGCGATGCCAGTCAGCGGAGCTAATGGACGACAACACCGTTGGGGGAAACAGGTTAAGGATATAGAGACCATTCGACAGATGCCCTTTTCCAATGATGGTTTGCGTCTTGCGATCCTGCACAACACACGAGTTAGAAGAAAAAAGAACAGCACAATCGAGGTCAGCAGTGAGTCGGCCAATAGAGAAAAGGTTGAACGGAGAACCCGGAACATGAAGAGCCGAGCAAAGAGTAATGGAAGGAGTGAGGTGAATATCTGCAGCACCAGAGACGGGAAGTGTGTCCCCACTAGCAACAGTAATGAACTGGGGATGCACGGAGTTCAAATATTGGGGTGGTTTCCTTGATGTAATGTGGTGAGAGGCCCCGGAATCCAAAATCCAGGATGAGCTGTGAGCAAGGCAGGAGGTACCACCATCGGAAACAGACACCACAGTGCCCGGAGGACAGCCGATCATTATGCAAGGAGTAGTCCGCAACGGTCACGGTGACAACGCATCAGCAGCAAGAAACGACCATGACCAGCGCGGTAAGAACAGAGGCCGCAGCAGCTAGAAAAAAGCAGGCTGCGCGGTTAGGAGAAGATCGCAACAAAAGCAAACACCTGACGAATAAGGAACGAGACTGGGTGGATAGAAACAGACCGGGCCATGGTAAACACGGCCTGAGCGGGTCGAGAAGCGGCAATGGGGAAAAATCGGGAAGGAAGTCGCAGCGAGAAAGACCAGGCCGCAGCGAGAAGGAGCAGTCCGCGCGGTCACACCAACGATTAGGCAGAGCGCGACCAAAATGCGGAAAGGGAAGTCCGCACGCGCACAGCGGGAAGCAAGATACAACGAGCTAGGAACTCGAGCGGTCAGGACACGAGACCGCGAGTAAAAACAACTCAAAGCAGAACCGCAGCGGACAAGAAGAGAGACCGCAACGGACAAAAGGAGAGTCCGCGGCGGATAAGAGAGGTGGGCCCCACGTGACAGAGCAGAAGATGACGATAAGAAGCCTGAGGAGGGTGGAACCACGGAGAGGGAGACAAGAAGCGGATGCAGAACGAGCAGGCCGCAAAAACCGCGTGGATAAGGGAAGAGCGGTCAGACCCGCAGTCCGCAGAAGAGGAGCCCGCGGAGACAGGCGGGTAGGCGGGTAGGAGGGAGACCGCAGAGCAAGCTGCGAACAGGAAGGAGAGCGGACTGGGAGACGAAGTCCGCAGCGGGCAGAGACAAGCCGCGCGGACAGAGAAGAGAAGAGCTGGAGGAGACCGCGACCAAAATGCGGGTGAGAGAGGAACAACCCGCACGGTTAGGCGGATAGATAAGGTAGGATGCGGCTAGCTGGAACAAGTCGCAGCGGACTGAAGACAGGCCGCAACAAGGAGGGAGTCCGCAACGGACAGCGGAGAATAAAGGAGAAGGTGGCCCCATGGATGGAGGAGGAGAAATGACTATAAGAAGGGAGGGATGGGGGTGGAACCACAGGAGAAAAGAGAGCAATAGGAGGGAGCGGAGAAAGAAGCGGACTGAGATGAGCAAGCCGCAGAAGGAAGCGGCTAGAAACAACCAGCCCGCGGGAGGCAGATCGCGAGAGGCAGGCCGCGGGAGGCGGACAGAACAGAGGAGTCCGCGATGCTTCGAACCTGGCTCTGATACCATGTAGAAAAAGCTCCAAACCTTGTATATACTTCTTGAATTACTAATTACAAGTATGAATACATTTATTTAGGAGAAGAAGAAAGCGTGAAATCCCAATCTGTGGGACTAAAACAAATAGAGAGAGAAGAGAGAAGAATGAGCCCCTAGATGGGCCCTAAAGTAGGCTTTTTCTAACAAATAGAAAGATGATTCATAAAGCTAACCCCAAGTGGGGGAGATAAGGTTGGTGGTGATGATGATGACATTCTTTTCTCAGGGTTTGTAGAGTTATCTTTTGAACCTTATATGGGTCTCCACCATCCTGTCGCCGGTTACACATATTTCATTTACGTATCTTTATGTATGTTATTTTGAGTGTTTGAGTGGAGTCGTAGTTATGAGTAATTAAAGTCGTCATGTTTTAGTATTGCACGTATCTATTTTTATTTTAGGGTGTTTACACTTGTGTCACTTGTAAGTCTTTAAATAGACCTGTCAAACCATAACCAATAATTTCATTTCCTTGAAAAATAAAAGCCCTCTATATATAGAGAGGGTACTCAATATATATAGAGGGTAATACATGAGGGAAAAATAAAACATGAATATTTAATTAGTTGTAACACCCCCCCTCAAGTAGGGCATGTAATGTTTTTCATGCCCAACTTTCTAATAATCGACGCAAATGTTTTTTCACTCAATGTCTTGGCGAGAAAATTTTCAAGTTTTCCCTCCGAGTGAACAAAAGGGGTACATACAATCCCTTTCATAATATTTTCTTTAATGAAGTGTCAGTCAACTTCAACGTGGTTGGTGCGGTCATACTGGACAGAATTCTGAGCAATGTTGATTGCAGTCATGCTGTCACAATACAAATTGAAGGGGTTGACTTTCAATAAATCAATATCATTCAAGAGGGAACAAAGTCATATTCCCTCACATATACCATAAGGCATGGCTCTAAACTCAGCCTCCGCACTAGAGCGAGCCACCACATATTGTTTCTTGCTTCTCCAAGTGACCAGATTAGCCCCAACAAAAGAACATATCATGTAGTAGATCTTCTATCATCAACTGATCCGACCTAGTCAACATCAATATATATTTCAATTTTTAAGTGATCACTAGGAGAGAATATAATTACCCTACCATGTTAGGTCTTCAAATACCTCAAAATTCTGTGCACAACATTAAGATGTTTGACTTTAGGGGAATGCATGTATTGACTTACCACTTTTACTGCATATAAAATGTCAGGACGGGTATGAGATAGATAGATCAGTTTACCTACCAATTTCTGATAACCAGAAATATCTTTCACTAACCGCTCAATCATAACGTCCAATTTTGTGGTTCACTTCACTAGGAGTATCAGCTGGCTTGCAATCACTCATTTCTGTCTGTTTTAATGAATCAAGGACATACTTCCGCTGTGAAATATGAATACTATATTTTGATTTTGTTACCTTAATTTATAGAAAATATCTTAACTTATTCAAATCTTTCACTTCAAATTCATTAGCCAGCTTGAGTTTCAGGGCACAAATCTCATCCATGTCATCACCTGTAATAACCATATCATCAACATATACAATTAGATGATCTACTTTCATCTCGTTCCTTCTGATAAATAGAGTGTGATCGGCGTGACTTTTGGTATACCCTAACGAGATCATGACTTTGTGAAGTCTCTCAAACCAAGCTCTCGGAGATTGTTTTAACACATAAAGCTTTCTTCAATAAACATGCTTTCCCTTCAGAGCCGATTGGGACAAGACCTGGAGGCATCGACATATAGTCTTTCTCTTCCAACTCGCCGTGATGGAAAACATTCTTTATAGCTAGCTATTGAAGGTCCCACCCTTTACATGCGACACATGATAATAGGCCCCGTATTGTATTCATTTTTGTCACAGGGGCAAAAGTCTCTTGGTAGCCAATACCATGTGTTCGGGGTGTAGCCTCTTGCCACAAATCGTGCCTTGAATCTCTCTACAATAACTTTAGAGTTCTGATTAACTATAAAAATCCATCGACAACCAACTGTCCTCTTGCCAGGAGGGAGATCGACTAAATCCCCATGACTGGTTCTTTTCTAGAGCCTGCATTTCCTCCATCATCGCTTTTGTCCATTTTTGGTGTGCAAGTGCCTCCTGCCATGTACCGGGAACAAACACAAAAGACATAGAAGCGAGAAGGCTTTATGGGAAGAGGTTAGAGAGACATATGACACATAGTTAGATAACAGATGTTGAGTGGATGAGCGTATACCTTTTCAGAGGGAAATAGGTAACTCCAGGGATGCTGTAGACAAATCTGGTGGCAGCTCTGGTATTATGAGATGCGATTGAGTATTTGATCTTTTGCTTCTCCGAGTGTACACTTGCAACTCCTTTTCTTTGGGAATATACGCACTCTCCCCCTGAGTGGTAATGTATCGAGGAGGAATAGGAAGAGGAAGAATAGGTGCACTCACTTCCAAGTATGAAGACTCCCCCTGAAGTGAGGAATCATAATAGGAGGTACTTTCATGAAAATTAACATCTACGGAAACAAATATTTTTCTGCTTGGAGGATGATAACACCTGTACCCTTTCTGTGTAGTGGAATAACCAATGATTACACAACGAAAGGCACGAGGACGTTGAAGTTGGAGCCATGAGAGCTGAAATTGGAGTGGCCACGACCACGGCCACCACGACCCCCCATGAGGAACCATGCCACCTCTCGTTGGAGGGAGCCCTTGCAATTTGAAGTGTCGTGAGTATGTCGATTCCGACCATAATAATCACGCATCAAGTGGTCTTTGTCCGAGGCCCAGGCTTAAAGTCCCGAGGAGACCAGCCTCCAGAATGAGAAGCTGCAAGAGCAGAACCACTAGAAAGATCCTCTGAACTCCAAGACTGACGACAGTCATATTCCTGCTGGACAATACTATAGGTCTCTGACAACGAAGAGGCTGGAATGCGGCTAAGGATCTGAACAATAATCTGATCAAAGTCCTGGTGTAAACTATGTAGAAACTCAAACACCCTGTTCCGATATTCATGAGCATGAACAAGGGGAGCATCAACACTGCAGACAAGGTCAACGAAGGTAAAGTGGTCATACTCCTGATATAGTTGAGTGAACTCCAAATACTAGGCGGACGGTGGTCGATCACCCCGTCGAAGGAGAAAGATCTTCCTTCGTAGCTGAAAGATCTGAGCAGTGTTGCCTTTTCGAGAATTGGTAGATTCTGCACGACTCCAAATATTCGCAACGATATCCAAGAATAAATAATTTCGTGCAATAGCCTCTTGCATAGAATTAATCAACCATGACATAATCAAAGAGTTCTCTGATTCTTATTGAACCCACATAGATGCAGTCTTCTCTGACTCCTTAATAGTCTCGTCAACATAGCCAAACAAACGACGACTCTTACGGGCCAAGGCAATAGATCAAAGACCATGATGGGTAATTTGTTGTATCAAGACGAATCGTGGTAATCTGAGATGCCGTATGATCATGCCCAACCCGGGTAGATCCAGCGGGTTGTGAGACATCAAGAGAATCAATCATGTCAGACATAGTGAAATCAGAGAACAAAGAAGCGCCAAAAAATTTCTTATTAGGTCAAAAAATAGCCTCCAAAAGATCGTCGGAAAAAGGGTCGATGCCGGAAAATATGACGGACACCACCAATAGGACCGTCTGAGATCCTAGAGAAATAGATCCTTGAGAGGTTAAGTCAAAGGAGGCTTGAAGAAGGAGGTAGAGTCCTTTTTATTAGAGAAAACAAAGGGAGAGGAAGATCCCTAGATCAACGATATAGGGAGATCTAGTGGAGCGATTAATTGATCCCCCTAGTAGGAGGTAGAGGAAGGAAAAGCGAAACTTTTTTGAGAAAAATGGGGCACATCAGACGGTTGTCAGAGGAATGGCCATCTGGGACGCCAATCGGCCCATGCGCCAATCGGCCCATGCGCCAATCGGCGGACTACGCCGCGCTCAGCGCTGCTGAAGGCGTCGGAGGGAAGTGGGGCTGCGAGGAGATAAGGGAGGTGGAGGGAGAGATGGGATATGGGAGGCGGACAGCGGGGTTGCTGGGTTGCGGGATCGAGCGGAGGGGAGAGTTGAGCGAGCGGCTAGGGCGTAACAGGGATTTACTCTGATACATGTCTAACCGTAACCAATAATTTCATTTCCTTGAAAAATAAAAGTCCTCTAGATATATAGAGGGTAATACACGACGGAAAAATAAAACATGAATATTTAATTAGTTCTAACAAGACTCATTGGGTCATTGTATGAGTTATCAATGAAAATAATCAAGTTTCATTCCTCTCTCTAACTTTCTTTTATTCCTCAATTTTAGGGTTAGGGTTAAACATGATTCCCTTTTTCCTCTTCCCTCGTATTC
This sequence comes from Platanthera guangdongensis, assembly GCA_039583875.1. Lineage (NCBI taxonomy): Eukaryota > Viridiplantae > Streptophyta > Magnoliopsida > Asparagales > Orchidaceae > Platanthera > Platanthera guangdongensis. Next base: position 15,628,395 of record CM077166.1, on the reverse strand, counting down.
TCCGTGGGTTGAGCTCAACTCCCATTGTATCTTCGCCTTCACTGCTCCCTCCGACTTTACGAGCTAGGCTCGTAACACCTTATTCATGCCCAAATTTTGTCCCGGAGATGTTTGGAATTCAATGATGTGGATATCTAAATGAAATTTGATTCAAATAACAGGATTTGGAGCAAACTTTTCTACCAATTGTTATCCAAAACTTACTGATGATTTTGGAATAATCTAAAATATTATTGATCCAAGTCTTAACAGGAGAAACATGAATGTGATCATAAATTTCATGTATGCATTGATGTGATGCATTTATGCTGATGAATTTCATTGATGTGATGAATTATGGACAACAAGTCCTGTGCAGAACTTCTACCTCTTTAGGCTTTTCAAGCATGGAGATGCACTGGATCCTTTTGGATTGGCGGCAAAACACAGGAATTTGGGATAACTGCGAGTCATTTGGGCACCATATGTGCAACTTCGTCTCCATCCAAATGCAAGCTTTACACCTTTCATTCAGTCAACTTTGTGAATAATGGGCAGAACTATAACGTTGGCACGGTATGTTTGCCATCATTCATGTTCTAGTCAGTCACAAATATATATATATATATATATATATATATATATATAGAGAGAGAGAGAGAGAGAGAGAGAGAGAGAGAGAGAGAGAGAGAGACACACACACACGCAAGCATCTTCTCACGGGCTACGCCCGTGCTCGATGCTCTTCGCATCAACAGTACCCCAGCTGCGACGGTACCTCCGCCCAAACTCGGCCGCCTCCAGGCGGGCTTTGCCCGCCTCCAGGCGGGCTTTGCCCGCCTCCGCACGGGCTTCGCCCGCCTCCGCACGGGCTTCGCCCGCCTCCGCACGGGCTTCGCCCGCCTCCGCACGGGCTTCGCCCGCCTCCGCACGGGCTTCGCCCGTGCTCGATCAATTGACAGGGCACGGGGAGCCCTCGTGGCCTACGCGACAGTACCCCAGCCTCGGCAGTGTCCCGGTGTGGCGGCGCTTCTGCAGCTCGCAAACCCCCGTGCACATATACATATACATATATATTTATATTTACACACACACACACACACACAGTGTTTGTGTGTTCATGCTCAGTTTCCTGTCTTTGATTTTATGGAAATATCAAAACCTGCTAATTTTGTTTCCTTTAGGGAAGTTAATTTAGAAGTCCATCCCAGCTTCTTCCCAGGTTATAAAATACCTAATTTTTTCTTAAAGGGTTGGGCTAGCCCCTTTTAATGAAATGACCCGTATGACACTAACTGGGCTTAAGGCCTTCAATTTCATGATCACCCATTTAGACTAAATTCCACAAACTTAAGGATCGCATGGAGGATATAGAGGAGTGTGGATTGTGTTATACGATGCAGTTCAGAGGGAGATTATGAAGAAGATGAAACCATGATTATGCACAAAGATCAAAACTAGAAAAGGCACAACGGAGGAATGGAAACCAGCAGAAGCATGGAGGAGCCAAACCCTAGATGTCAGCCCCACAGAAGAAGGCGTGAAGAAAGAAAAGAAGCTTAATTTTATAAATATAAAATGATATATTTATATATATATATCTAGGAAGTTCAGTGCTCTAGGAATATTCTGTGAGTCCTATAAGTGCGTGCCTTGTAATGAATTTGTACTGTAATGTAATTGTGTGTGCCATTCAAAATGTGTTACATTTCCCCCACTCTTTTACATTTATGGTATCTGAGCCACTTCAAAATTCTTCATCAATGGCAACCCGATCATCTTCAAGCTCAAGCAGCATGGGAACCTCCTCTTTCTCCTCCTCCTCTTCTTCTTTGCTTCCCTTTAGCTCAACTATAGTACCACATTTATTTGGAGAGATGTATGAGTACTGGAGCATCCAAATAAGGCCCCTCTTCACCTCCTAAGGGTTGTGGTACCTGGTGCAGTACAACTTTGAAGTCTCGTCTATCTCCTCTTGGCACCTGGGATAAGGCAAAAGCAAAGGAATATGCAGACAACATTATGAGGGACGCAGAGCACTCCTTTTTATACAACAAGGAGTAGCAAAAAAAATTTTTACAAGGATCATGACAGACCCTTAGCCGAGCCCACTATAGTGGGATAAAGGCAATGATTATGAGAATCAAAATTGGAGAAACCTTGTATATCCTTGTTCGATGTACAAAAATAAGTATGAATAGATTTATATAGGGAGAGGAGAGAGAGAAATCCCAATTTCAAGATGTGGGATTATACAAGTAGAGGAAGAGGGCCTATAATGGGCTCCTTTATGGGCCTTTACATTATTTTCTAACACTCCTTCGCAAGCTGGAGTGTACAAGTCATAGGCACCCAGCTTGGATAAGAACTGATAAAACATGGTATTCTGTAGTGCCTTAGTGAGGATATCAGCAACTTGATCTGTAGCTGAAACATGTTTCAATTTCAGCTTCTTCATTTGAACTTTTTCCCGGATGAAATGATAGTCAATTTCAATGTGTTTTGTCCTTTCATGAAAGACATGATTCTTTGCTATGTGCATGGCCGCTTGACTGTCACAGAATAAGGTAGCTGGAGAAGAAAGTTTTACTCCCATATCTTGTAGAAGACCTTCAAGTCATGCGAGCTCGGATACAACAGATGTCATCGAACGGTACTCAGTTTCGGCTGAAGATCGAGCCACCACAGACTGTTTCTTAACGCGCTAGGTAACGAGGTGTCCTCCGAAGTATGTACAAAATCCACTAGTGGATCGCCGATCATCAATGAAGCCATCATAATCAGCATCCGAATATGCAACTAATGTAGGAGTAGAAGATGTAGAAGTTTTGTATACCAGCCCTTGACCAGAGGCTGTTTTTAGGTATCTCATAATTCGTTCGACAGCTTGTAGATGAGACATCTGAGGAGAATGCATATATCGGCTAACAACCGAAACAACAAAAGATATGTCTGGTATGGTGACTGTTAGATAAATCAGTTTTTCAACCAGACGTCGATAGTATTCCGAATTCGGAAGAAGGAGATCTTCGTCAGACGCATGAGCAAAAGCGTATGTGACATCCGCAGGAGTATTAACCGGCTTGCATCCAGAGTAGCCAACATCCTGAAGGTCAAAACAGTACTTCTGTTGGGATAAGACAACCATCAGGCCGTCTTGCAATCTCAAGGCCTAGAAAATATCGAAGGTTCCCCAGATCTTTTGTTTGAAAAACAGAACACAGATGTTGTTTGACTGCTTGTATTCGTTTGTCATCATCTCATGTGATTATGATGTCATCAACATAAACTAGGAGAATAACCGTTCTTGTTGTCTTATGTCGAGTGAATATAGAGAAATCTACCGAGCTCCGAGTAAATCCAAGTTTTTGAACAACCCTAATGAACTTATCGAACAATGCCCAAGGAGATTGTTTGAGACCATAAATCGACTTCTTGAGGTGACAAACTCGGGACTCCCCCGTGGTCTCACACCCGGGAGGTTATTGTATATAGACAGTCTCTTGCAGATCTCCATTTAAAAAAGAATTCTTTATATCCAACTGATGTGGGGGCCGGTGACGATGCACAACTACTGAGAGAAGCACACAAACCGTATTGAGCTTGACCACCAGAGAGAACGTTTCCTCATTATCAAGGCCCCATTGTTGAGTAAAGCCACGAGCCACCGGTCGGGCTTTAAGACGGTCAATTGTCCCATCAGTAGCATGCTTGATGTCAAAGACCCGTTTACAGCCAACATGAGTCTGTCCTAGAGGAAGAGAGACCAGATCCCACGTGTGATTAGCCCAGAGGGCTATCATTTCTTCGTCCATGGCCGCCCGCCAATCCGGATGTTGAAGAGCCTACTGCACAGAGTTAGGGACAAAAATTGAGGATAATGTAGTGACAAATCTCTGAAGCGTCGGGGACAAGCGATGTAAGGATACAAAATTTGTCATTGGATGAGCTGTGGAGGCAGGAGTTGGATCAACAGGTCGCAGAGTGCCAGAGGTGGAAGCTAACTGCAGTGGGGCGTCGGAACGAGGAGGTCGACAAGTGTAGACACGAAGAAGTGGAGGTGGTTGGAGAACATGAGGCTTGGTGGGAGATGGTGGTGGTAAGGTGGTCGTAACGGGGACGACAAGCCGTGGTAGTGATGATGGTTGGGAGAGAGGTGGTGATGAATTAGAGAAAAATGGTTGCTCTTCTAGAAAGGTGACATCTGTCGAAAAAGTCACCTTACAGGTAGTGGGAGAGTAGCAAACATACCCTTTTGAGTACGAGAATAACCAATGAACATTTGTTTGGCTGCCCGAGGATTGAGCTTGTCAATGGAGGGATCAAGATGATGGACATAGCAAGTACAATCAAATATGCGAGGGGTGAGGGGGAATGGTGGTGTGAATGAAAAGAGCACACTGAAGGGGGTGGCATGATTCAGGACGGAGGAGGGGAGACGATTAATGAGAAAGCATGCCATTGAAACTGCAAAATGCCAATAAGCCTTGGGAACATGCATCTAAATCAGGAGTCATCGAGCAACTTGAAGAACATGTCTATTTTTGCGCTCAGCTACATCATTTTGTTGAGAAGTATAAACACATGAAGTCTGATGAATGATGCCAAATTCAAAGCAGAGATTATCGAACTCATGACTCATGTATTCACGAGCATTATCTGATTGGAGCGTCTTTATTTTAGCTGTAAACTGTGTGCGAGTCTCCAGAACGAACACACGGAATACACGCGGAAGCTCGAAGCGATCACAAAGTAAGTATAATCAGGTCATTCGAGAGTAATCATCAATAAACGTGATAAAATTGCGATAACCAGACACACTTGCTATTTTATATGAGCCCCAAACATCAGAATGCACTAACATAAACTGAGTAGAGCTCCGGGTACAATGTGGAGAAAAAGAGGAACGATGTTGTTTACCCAAAATACATGAATCACATGTAAAAGCAAGAAGTGGAATATCAGAAAGTGCCTTCTGGAGAGTTGGAAGAGGTGCATGTCCATGACGCCGATGCCAGTCTACCGAGGATAGGAAGGAGAGAATGGTAGGGGAGATATCAAGAAGGTAGAGCCCGTTGTGTAGTCGTCCTTTATTAATGATACTCTGCATTCTGCGATCCTGCATCAGAAAAGAAGAAGAGGTGAATGTGATAGAACAATCCAAATCAGCAGTGAGGCGACTAACAAAGAGTAAATCAAAAGGGGAGCCTGAGACATGAAGAGACGAGCGAAGAGAAATATTGGGATTGAGAGATATATCAACGGAGTCGGAGACAGAAGCAGTGTTGTCATCAACTACAGTGATAAACTTTGGATGTGGAGAAGTATCAAGGTGGCTTCAAGGAGGTAATATGGTGAGTAACACCGAAATCCACTATCCAGTGCAGATTAGTGGAGAGACAAGCGATACCTTCATTAGAGATGGAGGCAGCAGAGGCAGGTGAGTTGTGGAGCAACCCTTGAAGTTGTTGGAGCTGAAGACGGACTTCATCAAGATCAGCACGAGTGGCGGAGGGGCTGTGGGTAGAGGCAACAACAGTTGGACGAGGAGGAAGACCATGTTTACGATAACATGTGGCCTCTAGGTGTCCATCCCTGCCACAGAAGGAACACTTAGGTCGGGGCCAGCTACCCAACCTCTCCCACTGGAGCCTGTCCGTCCTCCACGGGTAGGTGTAGGTAGCAAAGGTGCATGAGTGTGCTGCAGAAGGGCCAGTGATGGAGGGCCGATAGCATCCGGAGGTGGTGAAATCTTTAACAGCATGGAGCACACATCAGAGAAGGAGGGAATAGTAGGAGAGGAGAGGACTTGTGCTTGAATTCTGTGAAGATGAGGTGGAACACGAGCCATCATCATGACAATACCAACAACTTCCTTTTGAGCACGTTGGACAGCTAGATCAGTAGTCGGGGGCTGATTTTGAATCCATGCTTCAATTAATGTCTTGGATCGAGCAATAAAGGAGGTTAAGACAGTAACGCTGCCAGAGTTCAGGGACTGAAGATCAATGATTATGTCATACAAGTGCTGGAGACTGTCCTTGCCAGAGTAATGAGAATGGAGCTCATCCCACATCGCCTTGGCCGTATCGTGGTACATGGTCATGCCGTAAGGTTCGCTATCAAGAGAGTTGAGGAGCCACGTCTAAACACAACCATCGTTACAAAGCAGTCATCAGTAGGAGCAGATGACACATCCTGAGTTAAATGATGCAAGAGTCCCTTGGACTGAAAAACACGACGAATAGAGTGAACCCACTCAACAAAGTTTTTGCCAGTAAGAGAAATTATGGTGATTCTCAACTGATCACAAAGTTCAGGAGCGGGGACCAAGCGGGCTTGAGGAGAAGAATCAGTAGAGGAGTCCATGAACACAACGATACAGACAGGAATAGAGGCACAACGGACAGACCACCAGGCGGCTAAGCAAGTCGCAACGGCTAAGCAGGCAGACCAGACGGCTAAGCAGCAACAAGGCTAAGCAGGACCGCAAGATCTGGCAGATAGAAGGAGAGAGCCAGGCAACCAAGAGCGGCTAACCCGGTGTTCGCGGTGAAGCAGACTAACCGGCAAGGCCGCGACGGACTGAACAATTAGGTAGAAAGAGACCGCGGTGAATAGAGTGGAAACCGCGGCTACTCGCGCGAATACTGTCAGGCGAGTAGAGTAGAGAAGAGCGGCAAGGGCAGAGAAGCTCGCAGCGGGTAGAAGAGCTCGCAGCGGCTAGGCGGGTTCGCAGCAGGCAGAAGAGCTGCGGTTAGAGACCCAGCAACACGTGACGAGCGAGCAGAGTGGAATCAATCCGCGGCGAATAGAGAACACCAAGCGACAAAGAAGAGAGATCGACGGATCGAGCCCGCAACGGATCAAGTAAATAGAGCGCATCAGATAGAACGCAGACCGCGACAAGCAGATGTAAGAGGACTCCGGGCGAGCACAGAGAGCAGATCACAGTGAACACACTCCAGCGGCAAATACAGAAGAAACACGGTTAGCAGCAACACTGACCGCGACAAGGGCAGACCGTGGCGAACAGAGACTAGACCAGACCTCCGACCGCAGTTAAAGAGAGAGACCACACGAACAAAGACTAGACCATCCCGCAACGGTTAAAGAGGAAGACCACGCGATCAAGAAAGAGCAGCTGCGACAGACAGAGCAAACCACACCCGGCAGTAGAAGTAGTCCGCGAGAGTAGATCGATCGGGTAGTAGGGACGCCGAACCAGGCAAACCGCTCGAAGTCACAGAGCACATCAAGATAGGAAGGTGGGACGCAACAACCAACAATGATAAAACCGGGGAGTGCCAAGAGAACACGGAGGGAGGAGCTCGAGAAGGCTGCGGACACAAGCACGCAGTCCGCACGACAACAAGAGGGAGACCGCAAGAAAGAGAGGCGGACAGTCAATCCAAGTAACCGCAGAACGCAGGAGGCTGCGAGGAGTTGGGCGGTTAGAAAAAAATAGGCCGAAAACCTGGCTGTGATACCATGTAGAAACCTTGTATATCCTTGTTCAATGTACAAAAATAAGTTTGAATACATTTATATATGGAGAGAAGAGAGAGTGATATCCCAATTTCAAGATTTGAGATTATTACAAGTAGAGGAAGAGGGCTTTTAATGGGCTCTTTTATGGGCCTTTACATTATTATTTTCTAACAAAAATCAATCCAAGGCTTTCTGGCAAGATCTTGGAGATAAGATAAAGGGCAGCCCGGTGCACAAAGCATCCCCGTGCAACGATGGTCTGGGGAAGGGTCCCACCACAAGGGTGAAATAAAAAATGTAGGCAAAACTTACTCTACATTTTTACAAGAGTCTGCTTCCAGGACTCGAACCCGTGACCTCAAAGTCACACAGAAACACCTCAACCAGTGTGTCAAGGCTCCCCTTCAATCTCAGAGATAAGATAAAAGGCAAAAAAGTGTCAAAAATACTAAGTAGCCTCCCCACCTTCATATGATCATATTGTGGTTGCAATTAAAAAAGCAAAAGAAATACATCTTTTAAGAGTAGCAGAGCTAATGAGTTCATTGTTAGTCCACAAAGATAGAATGAAAAGACATGACGCTCAATTAAGTCAAGCTTTTCAAACTAAAGTAAAACTTAGAGAAGAAAAACAGAAGTAACATGCCATCAAAATCTTTGAAACATCAGAAATCAGCCTTTAGGGGAAGAGGGAGAGGAAAACCATTACCATTTGAAAAGGGAGAAAAAGTCACTGGGCTTCACTGTTACCTATGCAATAGAACCAACCTTGTAGCAAATGATTGTTTCTTCACATGCAAAAGGTGTAAAGATAGCTTATCACTCGGAGAATGTTTGTTTAATAAGAAAGAAGCCAACTTCACAGAAAAAAAAAAGAAAAATGCCTGTTGTTTTCTCTTGTTTAAATCTGAAGAAAGCAACAAGAATATTTGGTACATTGATAGTGGATGTCTCAATCATATGACCAATAACAAATCACCATTTGTTTCTTTTGGTGACAACTTTAAATCTGATGTAATACTTGGAGATGAGTCGCTGAAAAAGATAAAAGGAAAATACAGAACTAAAATTACCACAGAAGTATATACCCGACGGACAATATGTGCGAGACCTAGCACAGAACTTATTAAGTGGGGAGCAGTTAGCTAAGTTGCTAACAACGGATACTCAGTCAAATTTGTTATAAATAAATGCTACATATATGAATCAAGTGGAAACCAGCTAGTGACAACTGTTGCAACAACTTAAAATAGAGTTTACTCACTTAAGTTATCACCAGCACCATTGATAGGGCTAACATGTAAATCTCAAAGGGCAGCCAGATTGTGACATGCCAGGATGGGGCATCTAAATTGTCAAGATTTAAAGTTTTTGAAGAACATGGTGTTAGGAATGCTGCAACTTATCAATTTAAAAAAAATCTGTGAAGAATGCACATATGGAAAACAACATAGAGAACCTTCCTTAAAGAACCAACATGGAGGCGACAAAGCCTCCTGGAACTAATACATGCAGACCTGCGTGGACCTCCATCAATTCCATTTTTCACTGGAGAGAGATACTTCTTATTATTAGCAGACGATTTCAGCAGATACACGAGTATATTTCCTAAAAAACAAATCTGAATGCTTCTCTCATTTCATAAAATTCAAAAGCTTAGTTGAAAACCAGCTAGGAAAGAAGATTAAAACATTGAGAAGTGATAGGAGAGAAGAATTTACCTCTCAAGAGTTTGTAAAATTCTATGAAAAAGAGGGAATAAGAAGAGTTTTGTCTACTGCCAGAACATCTCATCAGAACGAGGCAATCATGTTCAGAACATCGTTTCGATATTTTCAATGTATTTGTTTTATATTGTCCGTTTTTTATTTAGTGAGATTAGACAACTGTTGTGCACCGCCAATCATAGCTGTCCAAAATGGCTTTCCTAGTTTGTTATATATAGAAGAGGAGGTGGGGGGCGGGGGGCGGGGGGTGGTGTGTGGTCTCTCATGATGCCGACTCCATAAAACCTTAAGGTGTCAACTAATTGGTATGTTCCTCGTCTTCAATTTTCTTGCTTGCCACCCCTTCCTTAGCCCTATCTTCATCCGCCACCACCATACCAGCAGACACCACCAGGCTTCCACCCCCAAACCTAGCAGCCGATCGCCCTTATCCTTATCAGTCGGCTACCAGAACTCCCTACAACCAACCAACCATTGTCCTGCGGTCCTGCCTAAGCCGCCCCATCTAAAGCTATCTCCTGTAGTTGGCCAGCACTCAAACAGTCCCCCAACTGCTACATTTCCTCCATCCAACCTCCCTTCAACCACTGATCCCACCTAACCAGCCAAAACAGGCCCTATTCAGGACCGGCTGCACCTTCCCTTTCAGCCTTTATCTCACTTCTTACCTCCTCACAACCCTTTCCACTTATCCGGCCCCACCAAACAAGCCCACATCCATTCTCTACTCCGCAGCATGTTCCCCGGATCCCCACTCCTACGCCACAACTCTTCATTTGTGAGGGATTTTATAGTTTGGTTTCTATCATTCCTCTTTATTGTTGTACACACTTGGATATTCATATGATTATGAATGCCTTGTCTTGATAGTCTATTTGTTTTGGGACTACTCTGTAATTTACCCAACTTTTATGGCTTGCGTGTTGTGAAAATAGGAGTCTTTTTCATTTAGTGATTAATTACGTAAGTATACAATATAATCCTCTTATATATATATAAACCAAGCACACCGAACTTCTGATTTGAACCACACGATCAAAATGCTACAAGGATTTGCCACCGTCGGATTTATACCAAACAAATAAATTCCCAACCATGCTACTTCTAATTAGCAAATGCCGCTCTGAAACCCACAAAAGCCACTGCTACACGGCAAGCCAAAACCCACTGCTACATGCCAAACCAAAACCCACTACTACACGGCAAGCCACCTGCTCCTCGACTGTTGCTCGCCGCTCCTGTCAGTCCTGTGTCACGCCTCCTCTGTAACCCTCTCTCATGGCTCCTCTACATAAAAATCGCTTCCTTCTCGACAGAGCCTCGACCCCTCCAAAGCTCCTCCACCACAGATCCTCCTCCGCAACTCCTCGTTGACACCTCCTCAGCTGCGCGTCCTCTGTAGAGCCTCGCCTCCTCCAAGCGGCTCCTCAGCGGTTCCACCTTCCTTCAAAGTAACACTCAGGTTCAGCTGGTTCCAACTTTGATTTACTGCTCTTCTTCTTCGTAGCGCCCATGAAATGGCTATTCAATCAGAACTTCATTTTTTCTGTTTTTTTAGCTCACTTAGCTGCCGATTCACCTCCTCCAAGCCGCTCCTCGGTGATTCCACCTCCCTTCAAAGGAGCTCTCACATTCAACAGGTTCCAATTTTGATTTATTGTTTTTCTTCTTCTTGCTAGCGCTCAGGAAATGTCTGTTTTGAACTTGGTTTTTTCCTGTTTTAATAGGTCACTTAGTTATTTCCGACTGTTTTCCTCTCCTAGAATTTCTTTTTTTTTGTTTTATAGTTTCGATTTACTTAACACTCAATCTCGTTAGAGGGTGAGCCCTCGAGAGCGTGGGACTCCAGATTATATATTCATTTTTGTGTTGACTGCAGGAGAACAACTATTAAAATAGAACTTCAATTTCTTCGATTTATTGTCTTTGCAGGAGAAGAACATATCATTTTTTTTATAAAGAGATCGCTAAAGAGTTCGTTGGTTTTGGAATAAAGAGATCACTAAAAAGTGTCTCCTATACCATTAAAATTATGGGTTCTCACGTTGGTTTTGGAATAAAGAACTCGTTAAAAAAATTGGTCTGGCTTACTGTGTTCACTCTTTCATTGTTTTAATGAGATTCAGATTTTGTTCACTCTTTTGTTTTGATAAGCATAATTACTGTTCATTAACTGCAATGAGTTGGTTTGTAATTTTTTTATCCTTGAATCTTTCGCTCTCTTGATTCACTCATGGAGAAGAAGATATCATTTTGTGGCTTCTCTACTAAAAAATTTCATGCATGTCAGACTAAGTAGCAGTCGGGGGAAGTGAGAGAGGGAGAGAGTGGGGAGAGGGAGACAGCCCGCTCGAATGCGGGTGGGCAAGCGCAGCCCACTCGAATGCGGGCACAACCTTCTAAGAGTCAGCGAGCATGGATGAAGCACGTACGGAGCTACTCGTGTGTGTGTGTGTGTGTATATCTTGAGTCATGCAAAACTTTAATTTTTAATCATTAGATCTGCATCAAACAAATCCTACAGCTGAGAAAGAGAGGGGAGGAGAGAGTGGGAGAGAGAAAGGGAGAAAGATGGTTGAAGGGAGAGGAGAAAGGGGCAGAGAGGGGGAGGAGAGAGAGTGAGAGAGAAAGGAAGAGAGATGAGGAAGGGAGAGAAAGAAGAGTGAGAAAAATTGCGTGAAATTAATGTTTTTACGACAAAACGTAATTTTTTTATAAAATAAAAATTGTAATATTGATTTATATTTTTTTACGGTTATTTTGAGTACTCATATGTATATATTGCAGGCACTGCCCGTCTTGATGTGGGTGCATCCCGCTTTGATGCGGGCACAACCTGCAACGATGCATCGAGCATGGGAGAAGCCCGTTCGGAGGCGGGCAAAACCCGTCTGGATGCGGTCGAAGGCGCCCGAGAGCTCATATATATATATATAAGGTTATTTACCGGGACCTCCCCTCGAAGTTTAACTTGCACCCCTCGAACTTTTAAAATTACCATTATCTCTCCTCCGAGGGTGTGACTATGCCCCTTGGGACAATTTCGTTGACGGGTTCACAGTCAGATTCAGGCCCCTCGAATATGAAGATTTCGAGGCTCTTCTTCAAAAATTGGGGCAAAATGGGACGCTGATGTAATACCGAGTAGAGTTCGAAAGATTAGTCAATATGATGCAGTGAGAAGAGAAGACATTAATGAGCTACTTCATTTCGAGATTGAAGGAGCACATCAAGAATGAGGTGCATGCCTACATGCTACGCAGTTTGACCCATGATTTCAGCCTGACCCAAACTTAAGAGAAGCGATACAACCGACAAAAGTCCAGATGAGAGAATACGAAGAACACTACAAACCCTCCAGACATCTATGAAGCACATATACTTACCTGAAGACAGCGTACTCGCACTGGATAGGTATTCGGTATCGGTACGTACCCGATACTCGACGGAGACACTTGTGGACACACTTGGACTTAGCACATCATTCTGCATATTATGATAGGAGTCTATTTTTCTAGATTAAACAAAAGTTGGCTCTATGATAGGAAGCGTCGGTACGTCCATTTAAGTTGTGTCTATACAAAGTATGTTTCTGGTACTGGTATGTTTTTGTTACAAGTACGTGTTGATACGATGCAAGTTATTAACAAATGACAAACTTATCACCAGACTAACTGAAGATTGAAGATGTTGATCTTCAACAATAAAAAAGAAGAAAGAAGACTGATGGATAGATTTAAGTTTAATTTATCTCTTTTTGTTAAACATATAAGATTTTATATTTTGTAATATTTACGAATGTTTAATGTTTGAAAATTTCATGTTATGTTGCATTGATTTGTGTACTTGTACTTCAAGTTATGATTTATGTTTGATGTTTCGATATTTTGAGAACTATTTATTGCACTTGTGATATATATATATATATATATATATATATATATATATATATATATATATATATATATATATTTATTTATATATATATAATTTGTTATAACGTATCATGCCGTACCCGTATGCTTGTTTTTTAAATTTTGGCATACAGCCGTCCCGGGTACGTATTGTACCCGATATACGTACCCGTACCGGTGCTTCCTAGCCAGACACCAAGAAAGATCAAGGAGTCACTGGAAGGGCAACTGTGAAGAAATTGACATGGTTAGAGCTACAAGTGAGAAAAGAGAAGGGATTGTGCTTCAATTGTGATGAAAAATTCACCTCAAGCCACAAATGTCAGATGATTCAACTGTACATGTTGCGGTAGGATGACGAGATGTCGAATGAAGAAGGGGAACATGAGCACATCCAGGACATACCCGAGTTTGGGGTATCTATCCATGCCATGGAGGGAGGATCTGCACCGCTCACGATGCGGATTGCAGTGTAGATTTGCCAACAGAAGATGACTATTTTGGTTGAAAGCGGTTGTACTCATAACTTCATCAACCCCGCTGTGGCACAGAAGCTGGGGCAAGAGATCACCAAGGATGCCTCTTTTCAGGTCATGACAGACAAAAATAAGTTACAATGTGAAGGAGTTTTGAAGGGAGTGGGATTAAGTGTGTAAAGATACACATGCAGGATGGATGTCCACTTGTTGCCCCTCCAGGGATCAGATATGGTTCTGGGGGTCCAATGGTTGCGACAGCTGGGTAAAGTAACCCTGAATTGGGATAGTCTGGCCATGAAGTTTGCTCAGGATGGGAGAGAGTACTGCCTGCATGGGTTCAAAACGTCACCGGTGAAAGAGATCTCTCTTCGCTGCTTAGAGAGGCTGTGAGAACAAAAGAAGGACATGGCTATGATTATGGAGATCGGGCCTACAGCTACCCCCACGCAAGAAGTCCCCGAGCAGATGAAGTCATTACTTCTTCGGTATCCAGATGTCTTCCAGGAACCGCGATCGTTACCTCTGCTGTGATTCCGAGATCACTATATAAGCCTGAAGGAAAGGACTGAGCCGACCAATATCCAGCCCTGTCGTTACCCGTACATACAAAAGGTCAAGATAGAACATACCGTGAAGGAGATGATAGCCGCATGGATCATTCGACCCAACACCAGTTCGTTTTCCTCAAACATCATCCTGGTGAAGAAAAAAGACGTGTCGTGGAGATTTTGTGTCGATTACCGCGCTCTAAACAACTCTACTATCAAAGACAAGTTTCATTTCCCCATGATCAAGGAACTCCTGGACGAACTACACGGAGCACACCTGTTCACCAAGCTGGTCTTGCGGTCGAGGTACCACCAAATCAGGGTGAAGATGAGGATATCTTCAAAATAGCTTTTTGGAGACATGATGGTCACTGCGAGTTCGCCGTAATGTCGTTCGGACTCTCCAACACACCTACATTTTAGGAATTGATGAACAAGATCTTTTGGCCCCTCTTTCGCAAATCTGTATTAATTTCCTTGGTGACATTCTGATCTGCATTGCCAACTGGGACAGGCATCTCCAACATGTGGAACAAGTACTCGTGATGCTCCGACAACACCAGCTCTGTGCCAAACACTCCAAATACTCAATAAGTGGTGGAATATCTGGGCATATTGTCTTGGCACGAGGAGTCAAGGCCGACCCCGAGAAGGTGGAGAGCATGCAGATGTGGCCCGATCGTTTCCTCGGGTTGACGGGCTATTACTTACGATTTGTGAAAGATTATGAGAAGATAGCCCGGTCTTTGACCCAGCTGCTACACAAGGATGCCTTCTGCTGGTAAGAGGAGGCGGAGGCTGCATTCCAAGCTCGCAAGTCGATGACTATGACACTAGTGTCGGCTCTTCTCGACTTTACCAAGGAATTCTTACTGGAGACTGATCTTCAGGTGTAGGGATCAAGGTCGTGCTCATGCAAGAAGGTTGTTGATCACATTTTCAGTAAGACATTGGCTCTACAGACGTTGGGCTTGTCGACTTACGTGAAGGAAATGCTGACCACCATACATGTCATGGTCTTGTGGTGGCTCTACCTTCTAGGCAGACACTTTAAGGTTCAGTCCGATCACCAGAGTTCGAAACATTTTTTTGGAGCAACGCGTGGCCTCCCCTCTACAACAAAAATGGGTGATGTGGTTGCTTGGCTACGACTACAAGATAGTCTATAAGTAGGGGAAGGAGAACATTGAGGCTGACACACTATCTCGCATACCAAAGGGAGCATTCAACACATCTCACGTCCCCTGATCGGCGCCTTGGACGATATACAGAAAGAGGTCCTATAAGACTCTGAGCTACGTCCTATCGTGGAGGCACTTCGGCAAGGACAAGATATTCCTCTCAGAGTTTGACTGCAAAACAGGCACTTATATTTTCATAACTGGGTGGTCATACCCTCGTCGTCGTCATGAAAGAAGACTATGTTGTTGCTCTCCTCACCAATGTGAGGGCATGCAGGAGTTCTACGTACCTTACAACGGGTTAGAGCCAATGTTTTTTTTGGAAAGGCCAACAAAGGGATTTCCAGAGGTTTGTCCAGCAATGTTACATTTGTCAACGCCAGAAATACGAAACATCTCCGGTAGGTCTGCTCACTCCACTGGAGATTTCACATCAAATTTGGGACACAGTCTCCATGGACTTCATCGACAACCTACCGAGATCTCATGGGAAGACAGTTATCCTGGTCGTGGTGGATAAGCTATCCAAGTACGGCCACTACCTGGCCTTGAACAATCCCTATATGGGGGAGTCAGTGGCCGACTTATTTGTATGGGAGATCGTTCGACTTCACTGCATTCCTCGAGCCATCATCTCAGATCGAGATACTGTGTTTGTAAGTAATTTCTGGAAGGAGTTATTCGGACAACAAGGCACTCGTCTATGCATGAGCACTGCCCACAACCAAACAGACGGACATACATAGGTGCTTAATTTGGGGGTCGAGGCGTACTTATGATGTTTTGTGATGGACGCGCCCCACACCTGGACCCATTGGCTACATTGAGCCGAATACTGCTACAACACCTCCTACCACATTGTAAGTAAACTCACTCCATTTGAAATTGTGTACGGATGCTCCGCCCCGACCTTGGGGACGTATGAACCAGGGGGAACGTCGCTACCAGCGATTGATCATGAATTGCACGAGCGAAATCGTGCTCTTGCCATTCTGCGTGAAAACCTCCTGGTGGCTCAGAATAGAATGAAGATCCAAACAGATAAACACAGGACTGAACATGGGTTCGCAGTCGGAGATCAGGTCTTCCTCAAGCTTCAACCATACAGACAAACCTCTGTGGCTTAGAGGACGAACCAGAAGTTAGCATTGCGTTATTATGGGCCTTTATGAACCACCCAGAGTGGGGCTGGTTGCATACACATTGGCCCTACCAGAGGGATCACGTATTCATCCGATCTTTCATGTCTCCTTGTTGAAAAAGAAGATTAGGGACACGGTACAAGTATGTCCTACCCTGCCAGAGGCCACCTGTACAACCCATATTCGTCAAGGGTGGACCCACTCAGAGCCAGATCAGCAAGAAGTCAAAGTCAACAGGTCATGACAGAGATTAGAGTCAGCACTCGAAACAGTAGAAGATCTGAGCGAGTATGATGAGCTGTCCTTGCATACTCGCCGAGTAGGCGACTAGGACAGCTACTCGCCCTAGTGGGCGAGCTCTCCCGGAATGCGCCTAGTCGTCGGTGGGTGTTCGGCTATAAATAAGACCCCCTAGTTGTCCTATAACTTGGGCCACAGGAGTACAAGG
The DNA here is from genome assembly GCA_039583875.1 of Platanthera guangdongensis. Classification (NCBI taxonomy): domain Eukaryota; kingdom Viridiplantae; phylum Streptophyta; class Magnoliopsida; order Asparagales; family Orchidaceae; genus Platanthera; species Platanthera guangdongensis. The sequence goes on along the minus strand of CM077166.1, from coordinate 15,611,486 downwards.
ATATGAATTTCGGAATCTCGCAAAAGATCTGGACCACCTCTTTTTCTGGACTTTTAGTTCGACTCTTGGATCTTGCTATCAAGGACATAAGCTGCGGATAGTAATCATCCCCTTGGTCATCATCTAGAGATAGTCGTCAGCTAGTGTCCACCTTGTACCTCGCTCAGTCATCTTTCGTTGTGGCGGGAAAGCATCTTCTAAGTATCTGGGTGCGTAGTGAGACCTCTCTACCGTAGCACCTGAGGTCCTTTTAGTTGTTCTGCTGTTTCTGTGTCCGAGCCTGTCAAGCCGTCAAGCCCGACCGCCGAACTAGTAATCTTCGACTGCATTGATCTAAATATTTTGAAGTAGAAATTTTTCCGGCTTCAACACTACCCACAGTGGGGAACTGCGACCGCTCCCAGAGGACGTACTGCTCACCAAATGGAAGAAGCGTGGTACCGAGTACTGTCAGGATATCCTCGTCAAATAGAAGAATTTATCGGCGGAGCACAACACATAGGTCGATCTGCTCGAGTTTCGAGAACTTTATCCAGACTTTCATCTTGAGGACAAGTTGACTGTTGATGGAGGAGGAAATGTTATGAACCCGCATAACAACCAATTCATGGGTCAATAATATGCGCGTTGGCGGAAAGAGGCGGCACAAGCGGGGCTGAACCTATCGGGTTAACCCTCCCTAATTAAACCGCGTCGGCTCGAGGCTGAACCTACGGGTTCTGCCCACATAGGGGGGTTGACGACCCCCTCTTAGCCCAGAGGTATAAATACCTCTAGGGCTTGTTCGGCGAGGGCATGCAAAAACTATTTAAGTATTTTTCCTCTCCTTCTCTCATACCCTAACCCTAATTTCCCTCTTCCTCCTTTATTCTCTCCTAATCTTGATCTATCGCCCGAACAAAACATTATGGGAAAGTTTTTGTAATTTCTTAAGTTAGAGGGGTGCGAGTTGTAATTAGGCAAACTTCAAGGGGACAAAAGCATAAGTACAGAGGAGCGAAATATTTAGCACTCTCTCTTCAGCTTGAGCATATATATATTGTATGCATTAAGCTTGTTACAAATATATCTTGTGACTTCTGAGTGATTTGGTGAAGACATCAACAAACAGATCATTTGAGTTGATGAATGGAGTAGTCATTTCTCAGGAAATAACCTTTTCACGAATAAAATGACAGTTAATTTGTATATGCTCTGTTCGTTCGTGAAATACAGAGTTTGATGCAATGTGTAAGGCTGTATGATTATCACGTATAAGAAACACATAGTTGATATTACAAATTTTAATTCTGAGATAAGTTGTTTTAATCAAACAAGTACACATATGGTTAGTGCAATGACTCGAGACTGTGCTTCAACACTGAATTTAGTGACAACATTTTGCTTCTCGCTCTTTCATGAAATGAGATTTCCTCCAATCAGTGCACTATCTAGAGATTGACCGTCTATCACTTGGACTACCGGCTCGATCAACATCAATGTTTTCATGGATTTCTTCCAATTAATATACAATATCTAGAGGTCGATCGTTTACCACTTGGACTACCAGCTCAATCAACTTCAGTATAAGCAAGCATGCTGGAATGTCCTTGATTTACGTAGACAATTCCTTTACTTGGAGATGTGAGATATCGTAATATTTGAAGAACAACATCCCAATGACTATCATATGGTGAGTTAAAGAATTGACTCACAACACTAACAACAAAAGAAATGGTAAGTATTATTATAGTTCGATAATTCAAATTTTCCAACTAACAGTTGATATTTAATTTCTTGGATCAGAGTATGATTTTTCTTATTTTGATATAAGTTTACTATTTAGGTTCATGGGAGTGTCAGCGTGCTTACGATCTACCTATCTATCAAGTTTCTTCCAAAATATCAAATACATACTTCCTTTTAAGGTATGGTTATCCCTGATTTTGACCTAGCCACTTCAATCAAGTTTCTTCCACTTGGTTGGACTTCACCCAACCCTCATACTTTTCTATATTGCATTGCTCTGCTTTCCATAGTTGTTATTCTAGAAAACAATTCCCCATAGTTGCATCAATTGTGCTCTTTGTTTGGTTTCCTTTTTTAAGGAAAAAATGGTTTTATTTACATGAGAATGGTGTGAAATTTGTTATGTGCATCATTTCAATGTTTACATGGAAAGTGTCAGTTGGGTCGATCATCAAAGAGGAATGTTGAGCTACTTGTTGAGCCACTTGTTGAGCCCGACCTCCAACAACTATGAACTCCACCGTGCCCCGCCAAAAAGTGCCTAAACCGCTCATATATGTCCAAAAAGCTATGCGAATTTCACTCCATTAGCTATTACGGATTTCACTCTATTAGAATGATTGTTCAATTTTTATTTGTAATCTTATGTAAGTTTAAAAGGTATTTAGTGATTTACTCACAGCTAGCCCCATAGAAGAAAATAATTCATGCAGCACAATCAACAACACACCTATGACTTTGAGACCGCGGCAAGAAGACAAAATAGGAGGGGGCAAGCTGATATACCCCAACTATCCCGTTTGGGAGTGTTTTTTTTTCTTCCTTTCTATTTTCTGGAAAACGTCACCGCGCATAATATTGTGTCTGTTTGTGGGACGAGTGACTTTCTAAAAAGGCAAAATAACTTCTTTTGGATGAGCTGTGTTTTCCGTTGATAGAGAAAACAAACACAATACTATGATCGGTGACATTTTTCAGAAAACGGAAAAGAGGAAAAAAGTCCTTCCAAACGGGGCCTATGTGGGAGAAGGCATCTGAGAAGAGTCATCTGGTGATTGAGAACGGTGTAATTGACACTGACTATTTCAGCTAAAATGCTGTGACCAATCCAGCCGTGATTCTTATTCTTATATATTGTAGCCAACTGTAGTGAAGCCATAAAATCGGAGTAGCTCTGACTTGGTGAATAATACTCCAACTTTAATTGCCAAAGGATCCCTCCAACTCTCTCAAGTTGGGACTTTCAATCAAGTAGGAGGGTGTTGGAGACCCACAAAAACCGAAAGCTCGAAATATTAACCTAGACTAGAGAATCACGCCAAAAGACCGAAAATTGAATATAGAAGGAAATTTGAGATTTGCATCAACCATTTAGGGTTGAATATATTTTCATTTATATGGTATATTAGAGTTGAACAGTTGCCGTGAAAACTACGGTCTTTCTCTTATTTGTGTGTTTTCGCAACAACTTGTGCTTTATCCTCTTCTATTCCGTAGACTTTTCGCCCTATCCCAATGAGTAACATTATTGAAGAAAAGGTAGTGAAATGGGCTTAAAGCAACTAAATAGAGTAAATGTTGGATTTTTTTATCAAAATAAAACCTATAAATAGGAAGTTTTAAGTTGTATTTTGTTAATTCCATCATCTTTTTCACTTATTCAAAGATCTACTAATTATGTTCGATCTACCATTCTTGCCAGATCGTCACTCTCCTGGGATCAATGTCCAAAACCAGAGTCCCCGCTTACCAGACATGGACACGTAACTTTTACTCGCATGGAGATGAAGTGCGAGTGGCATAGACTGTTGTTTGTCGTGCTTCGTGTTGATATATGACCAAGAGTATTAATTGTTTAATCGGGATTTGTCGCCAAATTGTGACTCATGAGATGCCATTGCTATGGTGGTGAGCGTCTTCGTGGAGAGTTGTTGTTCGTTGTCTTACTAACGAAACCTTACATGACTTGTTGCATGATTACTATTATTAACTAAAGAAGATACCACAATGTATTTATGAGAGCCCTAACAAGCATATTTGTCTTGCATCTCAGCTTCAACAATATTTCGGCATACTTGTTTTTATCTATAAAAACAAAAAGTAATTTGAATGACTACAAAAATAGGACATTTGTTTTAACTAAAAACAATACATATATATGATGAGGTTCGACCAAACCGTGGGTCTAGCAACCACAACCGCAGTAATCTCTCGCAAAGAGAAACTCTACGGCACGTCCGCCCAAGCCGCTCTGTGGAAGCATCCCGCGCAGCAATTGCCCTACGCGGCTAAGGCCGCGCAAGGGAGTTCCCCCGCGGGTCGAGTCCTGCGCGCGCAGGAATCGTCTTGCGCGCTGCACTGCGCGCGCCGGATTAATCCCGCGCGCTGCGCACTGCGCGCGAGAGATTAATCCCGCGCACTGAGCGGTGGGATTAATCCCGCGCACAGTAAGCGCGGGATTAATCCCGCGCAGCATATTCTTCCGATGGGATTTCCCCCATTGGTTGGAAGAGGCGCTGACTTGCCTATTTTTGACCTCCCTGTTGGGGAGTGGTGTGCCCTCCCCAACATGGATGACGGGCTAACCGCCGGGGTATTCCGTGGGGGACGCCGGCATGTGCCGGCAGCGCGTCCCCCCTCCCTTCCGCGGCCGCCGCCGTCATCGTCTCCCATCGCCACGACCGTCACTGTCGTCGTCGTCCCCCAACACCATAGATGTCGTCGCCGTCGTCTCCAAACATCACGGCCGCCGCCGTCGTTTCCCAACTTCACGGCGGCCGCCGTCTCCCAACGCCGCTGCGGCCGCCGCAGTTATTTCCCGACTCCACGACCGCCGCCGCCGTCATCTGTTTTTCCCGTGGCCGCCGTCGCCGCCGCCGTCGTTATTTCCCGACTCCACGGCCGCGCCACCGTCGCTCATTTCACCAGCGGCCGCCACCGCCGTCACTCCTCTCTTCCTCGGAGGTCGCCACCGCCGGCCGCTCCCCAGTTTCCGCCGCCGGAATGGCTGCCGCCCGCTCTCCCGGCCGTTGGCGGCGATCTCCCTCCTCGCCGACAAATTCGCCGGCAAGTTCGCCGGCAAGTTCGCCGGCCGTCTGAGGGAGCCCGTCTCCACCGTCCGATCATGCTCCCACGATCGCCGCCGTCGGTTACGCGGGTAACCACTCACGTAACCGCTCGCATGATCTCACGTAATAGAGATAATGCATTGTCAAAAATAGAACGGTCTGCATATAACGAGATTAATATGCATATTAAACCATAGACCCGTAAAAATAAATATAATATTTTGGTCTATTGATAGCAATCATGGTGGTTATGGGATGCGGATAACCGCGTAACCTCCATAACCTCCCATGAAGACTATAAAAAGGCCCCGAACCCCCCCTTTAATTCTCATTCTCTCCTTCCTCGGGAAATCCTCCTATGGATTTTCTCTTTCCATCCTCCTTCATCTTCTCCTTCCTCGAAGGTCTTCAAGTTCTCCTTGAAGATCTCATTCATCTTCGACGCCTCCTTCGAAGATCTTCATCTTCTTCGTCCGGGAAACCCTCCTACGGATTTAATCCCGGCGCGCTCCTGCTCGCGTTGCCTTCCTTGCGCGCTCCCGCGCGCGTTCTCTTCCTTGCGCGCGTTGCCCTCCTTGCGCGCTCCCGCGCGCGTCGCCTCCTTGCATGCTCTCTCGCTCGTCGCTTCCTTGCGCGCCTCTCCCTCGCGCTTTCTTGTGCGCATCTCTCCCCTGCATGGTCCTGCGCGCTCTCACACACGTCGCTCCCTTACGCAGGCCTCTTTCCCCCACGCTCCACACACTCTCCTTTTGCAAGCGCCCCGTGCTCTCTCTATTTACCCGCAATCGCTCAGCGCGCCCTCCTCCAGCAAGCGCCTAGCGTGCTGTCCTCCAGCAAACTCTCAGCACGATGTTTGCCAACAAGCGCGCCATGCGCTTCAGAACTAACACTTCATCTTCCGATAAGACAACCAAACTACGGTTCTCCAAAAGACAATCAGGAGACAAGAAACGGAGGGTAAGGCGTGCTAAGCGCGCCTCCGAGCCTCAAAGCTCCAGTCATCAGAACGTGTACAACAAGCTACTCCCGCCTCCAGGAATTATTAGAACACTATAGAATACAACGAGCGAATCGCTCCCCGCAACATTCGAAGAAATAATTAGCCCTCTGAGTGGTGGTTTGTCACCCTCCAGGTTCTCTCTCTCTCCCCAATAATTGTAACAAGAGACGGCATGTCGGCCTCGAGTTCTTGAAAAAACTTTGTAACACCACTCAGATCTAGTGGAGGTTTGGTCGGCACAGATCCGACCACGTGTTTTTTCACCTCTTTCCGGGTTTTCCACGTCAAAAAATTACTTTGTCAACTTTTAATTTTCATTGGCTGTGTGCGCGCTCGACCGTTCCGAGAACTTCGAGTTAATCCGCAACAATATATATTATATTTCAGCAAATAAGAGAGCATTATTAATGACCTATACTTTTATTAAATAACGGCACAATAATATTTTCTTTTTTAATTCTTGTAACTGAAAGGAAAATTTCCATTTATATCGATTCATTATTCCTGCCCCAGGCATTATTACTTCTCTTCATTTAGCATTAGTTTTCAACATTAGGGTTACGTTTGGCACGTTTTATCGTAGCTTATTTGTTCCCATGAGATTGGGCGAAAACGTCATTGTCATAAAATGTATGTTTGGTATGACAAATGCTACAAAAAAAAACTAATTTGAGGTATAAGATTTTGATATGACAACGACAATTTGACCAACCTCACCGGAGCAAATAAGTCGCGCCAAACACAACGTAAGTGTATGTTTCTGTGATTTAAGGATCGGACCGAATCAGACGGTCGGATCAATTGGATCGTGAACCGGCCTATAAATCGGTTTGATCATGCTTATGAACCGTTCAAGCCGGAACCGCTCAAGAACGGAGAATCTTTGGTTGAACTGGCAGACTAGTTCTGATTTTCAAAAATCTAATGGTTCTCAAATCTAGCTCAAAATGATTTATTTATTTTTTAAAAAATTGAATTTAAGATCTATACATATGCTTGCTAGACAGAAACAATGAATGAATTCTAAGCATTATTCTGTGCAAAAAAATATTATTATCTGTTATATCTAGTTTGATTTGATTCAAAACACTATTAATTTTTAATACATTCTTCATTTTTTAGTCAAATTAATAATACTAGTGATATGGTTTCACAAAAACAGTTCGAATCAAAGATTTTTTTCATACCGTCGACCGGCTCGTAGATATGAGTCTGACAAGCTCTCCAACGCATAATTCCGAGTTCTTTTAGTTCGTCAAACAAACACGGGACATGTTCGATGAGCAGGCTTGTGACGGCTTCATGCACTTCGGGGGCGAACTCATAAAATGGGTGGCATCAAACTGGTCCCATGATTTTTTCCCTTTCCAAATTTTGCCACGAAAAAAGTCTTGTTGTCTCTGCTAGCTGTTGGTTCTATTTTTACTGCTTGTGTACTTAACTCAATCTCGAGAAAAGACGGTTCAGTTCTCCAGACCGGGACAACACTAAGCTACTAGCAACAACTAGTATTGATATGATTTAAATAAATCTATTGGATCCGATCGTTTGCACGGAATTGTAATTCGATACTGAAATTTAATATTAGCGAATATTGTGGAATTGAATATTGATGACTCATTTCAATTCTAGTGTTCGTCTAATAAATAATATTGGTGAATATTGTGAAATTGATCAATTTTTTGCCTGAACACGAATTTTGCGTCTAGACCTCGTTTATTCGCCATTGCACAAATTTTTTTGCCCGGGGGCAATTTTTCGGTCGGGGGCGATTTTTCGACCGAGCCCGATTTTTTCGGCAGGACGTGATTTTTCCGCCACGACGTGAATTTTTCTCCCGGTCGCGCTTTTTTCGCTCTAGCGCAATTTTTTCGCCCGGACACACTTTTCGCCCTAGTGCGATATTTTCGCTCCGACGCATTTTTTTCGCCCAAACACGATTCCTTCGCCCTGACGCATTTTTTTGTTCGGACGAGTATTTTTGCCTGAAGGTGCTTTTTTCGTCCGGACCGGATTTTTTTGCTCGGACACGAATTTTTTGCCTAGACGTCATTTTTTTTTGCCCGAACGCGAACATTGCGCACACGGGCGAAAAACGCGCGGCCCGGCGAAAAACGCGCACCCGAGCGAAAAACGCGCGCCCCGGAGAAAAACTCGCGCTCGGACGAAAAATGCGCGCCCGGCCGAAAAAACGCCCTCACTGCCGAAAAAACGCGCGCCCGGGCGAAAAACGCCCGCCCGGGCGAAAAATGCGCATTCGTGCGAAAAAACGCGTGGCCAGGCGAAAAACGCGCGGCTAGGCGAAAAACGCGCGCCCGGGCAAAAAACACTCGTCCGGGAGAAAAATGGGCGCTCGTGCGACAAAATCTGATTTCGAGCGAAAAACACGCGCTTGGGCGAAAAACGCGTCTCGGCCGGAATTATCCAATTCTTATATAGATTAGAAAGAATTGTCTTTAGTTCAAACTCAATTCCATGGAATTCATTAAAATTTCAATTCCAATGTCAAGCATGCAAACGATCGACAAAATTGGAATTAGATTTTCAATTCCAATTCCAAAAGCTCACTTTCGCGCAAAGGAACGAGCACTTAGGGTGAGTTCGTTTCGCAGGAATTGAGATGCAGGAATTGGTTTTGGCCGAAAACTTACGACACAGAAGAATTGGTTTTGGCAGAAAACCAATTCCTTTGTTCGTTTGCAGGAAGGTTTTCTGTCACAGTAATTGAAGTTTTCATTATTTCTGTTCGTTTGCAAGATGGAATTCGGAGATAAAAATTGGCCGGAATGTAACACTCAAATATTGCAAACAGATTTAATAAAAACATATATAGCTTCAAACATTGCAAACAAATTAATGATACCACTCAAACATTCCAAACGGATTAAATAAAAACACAACTAAATTAGACATGAGTTCAAGTCTGAAAATAGAAATGCATAAAGATACAATCTCGCTAAATAAGCATCTAACCTTGCTTGAAGAGGAGGAAGACGCACGGAAAGGAGGAAGTTGGCCGGAGTAAGGAAGTCGCACGGAAGCGAGGATACGCCGGAAATGAGGAAGATGGTCACTGATAACGGCGCCTAGAAGGAAAATGGCACGGGAGACTTTCTCGGAGAGAGTAAGAAAGCTTTGCTTGTAGAGGAGAATACACACCTCAATAATCGACACCGTGCTTGAAGAAGGTGAGTTCGCCGGAGCTTTGGTCGAAGAAGATGATCGCGCAGGAAATATGGGGCGGAATGATGCGGCTGCGGGAGTTGTCCGGTCTTCTTTCTGAAAACTGGGGAAAAACCGATGGGGGGGGGCTAGGTTTTGAGAGAAGGGAATTTTTTTATTTTTGAAAACTCATGGGTTTTCAAATAATTCCAATTCCTGCCTTAACTTTGACAAAACGAACAACAGAATTGAAATTGGGATACCCAATTCCAATTCCTTCCCCAATTCCAGGGAAACGAACACACTGTTAGGGTATAGAGGTTCAACAATCATCTCTCATATATGAGTGTAATGGGATCTGATCATCAAAATTTTTAATATTATTATAATAATGATTAAAGTAATATTTCAGCAAATATATGCATACTGATATATGAATCATCTCTCATATATCATCCATTGATATCTCAGATATCATAGTTGAGAAATAAAAGTTTATTGCATGAGATTTATTACATCTTTATGTTAATTCCATGATATCTCAGATAACATGCATTTCAAATTATTCAAACTGAGGCGGTGGCGTTCGAAATGTATCGTGATTATGCATATAATTCTGGTTTTAGGGTTTGCAAAGAGTATCAAGTGGTTTGGCCTGGAACAATATTCGCAAATCAAGAGAATATTGTTGTAGTGAAGCAAGAGTGAAGCGAGTTTCCATAGTTCTAGATTATGTAGTAAAATATGATCGATCCGATGTGGGAACGTGTTGAGATTATGGCACCTCATCGTCAATTTTGGACCGTCAGGATCACGCCACGTCATCGATCCGTGGGAAATCACAATTCCTAATCCGGGCTAAACTTATTTAGGAATATTATTTAGGAAGATCATTAATAGGAGGATATATAATTATTGGATTATGACAACTCATTAATCCGTGTGCCTCCATAATTTCTAATTTTGGAGGAGTTCTATATTTGGAATATCTTTATGAGGAGGAATAAGACAATCTCCTAAATATGAGATCATATTCCTAATTTGATATTTGATCTTGATCCTATAAATAGTAGCCCGCCCTAGCCGTTTCATTCAACCAATCAGAGAGAGAATCCAGAAGATCATTCAGCACTAGTGAGAATTAAGAGAGGGAGAGCATTGAGCTTTTCAGGCGGTTCTACCGGCGAACGGCAGCAGGCGGCGACATCTGGCGCGCAAGGTTGCGGCGCATCTGGTCACCTCAGGCGAGGGAACATCCGGCTGGCCACCTGCAGTAGGCCCCAGAGGTTCGGCGGAGGCGCGGCGATGGCGACAACAGGCGCAGAGGCGGCGATACAGGCGAAGCCAACGGAGACGGCGCATCTGGTCACCTCAAGCGAGGCGACATCCGGCCGGCCTCCAGAAGTTGACTCCAGGCGTTCGGCGGCTGATCCAGCCGGGATCAGCATCAGGCGGCGGAAGCAGGCTGTGATTCCAGCGGGGAAGATAATCAACGCCACTGTCGCCCGACGACATCGCTATCGCCCGGCGACAGCGTTTATTCAATTTTTTTTGGTTTTTTGTTTCTCTCTCAGTTTGTATCTTGTAACCTCATCAGTTTTATAGTGGATCTTTTTGGCGCGCTCTCCCCGTGGATGTAGGAGCCCATCTCCGAACCACGTATATTATTTTGTCGTCTGATTGTGCTTGTTTTGGATTCAATTTTTGCTTGTCATTTTATTGCTCAAATAATCTTCCGTTGCAAGATCCGCGACAAACCACCGTAGTCGCGGATCCGGTCCCAATTTCATAGCAATTGGTATCAGAGACAGGTTCGACCCTTCGGACCCCGGTGAGCAATAATGACAGTGAAATTTGAAGTCCCCAAGTATGACGACAAAATTGACTTTGGTTTGTGCCAGAAACGGGCCAAAGCGGTTCTCGTCCAGCAAGGTCTTCATAAGGCTCTCCTCGAAAAGGAGAAGTATGAGAAGAAAACGACGAGTGGGATGAGCTAGATCTGAAGTCCATCAACACAATCCAGTTGTGCTTGGCCGATGAGGTTATGTATAATGTAGTCGATGCTGAGAATACATCGGATCTGTGGAAGAAGTTGAAGGAGCTTTATATGTCAAAATCCCTCACGAATAAGCTGTACGTAAATAAACAACTTTATATCTTGAGGGCGTCGGATAGCACTCTGCTTCTTGACCACATGAATGTGTTTAATATACTGATTTCTCAATTGCGTAGTATGAACATTAAGGTCGAGGAGGAAGACCATGCTCTTCTCTTGTTGTCTTCATTGCCGAAGTCCTTCGATCATCTGGTCACCACAATTCTGTATGGTAAGGACACCCTGAAGATGGAAGAAGTGTTGAAAACGCTGCTCTAGAACAAAACGAGAAGCAAGTCAAGCCCTAGAGCCGACGAGGGCTTATTCATTAAGAGCAAAGACCCCACCCGGGGTAGATTGCGAGGAAAAGGGAAGAAGGAAGACTGACCTAGGTTTAAGTCCGGGGGCAGGAATACGAAGTGCTACTACTGCAAGGAGGAGGGGCACTGGAAGAATGAGTGTCTGAAGAGGAAGTTTAGAGAACAGAAGTATGAGCCGCATCAGGCTGCGGTGGCATCCGAGGATGAGAACGACGCCGACGTTCTTCATGTTTCACCCAACGGTGAGACCACAGGCTCCTGGATCTTGGATACAGGATGCACAGACCACATGTGCCCGAACAAAGATTGGTTCTCCAGTTTTAGGCAGTGTGAAGGTGGTCGTGTGTTTATGGGGAACGAATCAGAGTGCGAGATTTGGGGAGTTGGTAGCATCAGGATTAGGATGTTCGACAGAGTGGTCAGGACACTCACCAACGTTTGGTGTGCCCAGTTTGAGAAAGTGCTTGATTTCTCTAGGCACTTTGGAGGCTGCAGGGTATTCTTCTACCAGAAACGGCGGATGTTTGAAGGTCAGAAGAGGCGCGCAAGTAGTCATGGTAGGAGAGCGTTCTGGTACTCTCTACAGACTGATCGGCACCACGATTGCGTGTGGAAGGGCGAGGAGAGAGGTCAGACTGCTTCTCAGGCTACAGGACACGGTAGCATATATCTTTCAGGCTAGTTCCTCAGATCCTGGTTCCTATGGAAAAGCATTAGAGAGCAGAGACCGCTCTCAGAGGAAAGCTAGGAAGGACAAGTGGAGGAACAAGGCAAGATTCGTGGCGAAGGTGTTCGCGCCGAGAAAGGGCCTTGGCGAAGATAAAATATTTGCAGCCGTGGAGAAGAAGGGCAGAGTGTCGTCTCAGAAGTGCCCAGCCACCACAAGGGGAGCCATCTAGCTCAGGAGTCCTACCAAGGAACTTAGGTTTACTCAGGAGAAGGTGGATCTGCACAGTGCTAGTTGCCTTGCAACAGACATGGCCTATCGTACATGGATAAAGCACATCAGAGTGCTCCACCAGGAGTCGAGGGTTTTCGCTGGAGGTGGAGGCATGGAGTTGCGGAAGATCTCTGTGGAGGATATTGATACGAACATGCGGACGAAATCCGTGACAGGAGTCAAGTTCAAGAATGATCTTGACTTGACTCATTCTGATGCATGTTGATTGAGGAGGACCCCAGAGAGAGGGGGCTTGTAGTCGCCAGTAGGGGAGATCCAGGTTGGAGGTACAGATACGTTTGTTATGCTTCGAGGTGGAGTTCGTTTGTGGCATGAGGCGTCAAGGTAGAGTTTGTTGAGATTATGACACCTCATCGCCAATCTTGGACCGTCAGGATTGTGACACGTCAACGATCCGTGGGAGACCACAATTTCTAATCCGGGCTAAACCTATTTAGGAATATTATTTAGGAAGATCAATAATATGAGGATATATAATTATTGAATTATGACAACTAATCAATCTGTGTGCCTCCATAATTCCAAATTTTGGAGGAGTCCTATATTTGGAATATCTTTATGAGGAGGAATAAGACAATCTCCTAAATAGGAGATCATCTTCCTAATTTTATATTTGATCTTGATCCTATAAATAGGAGCCCGCCCTAGCCGTTTCATTCAAGCAATCAGAGAGAGAATCCAGAAGATCATTCAGCACTAGTGAGAATTCAAAGAGGGGGAGCTTTGTGCTTTTCAGGCGGTTCTTCCGGCAAACGGTAGCAGCAGGCGGTAGCATCTGGCTCGCAAGGTTGTGGTGCATCTGGTCACCTCAAGCGAGTCGACATCCGGTCGGCCACCTGCAGTTGGCCCCAGAGGTTCGACGGAATCAGGCACGGCGACGGCGGCAGCATGCGCAGAGGCGGCGATGCAGGCGAAGCCAACAGAGACGGCGTATCCGGTCACCTCAGGTGAGGCGACATCCGACCGACCTCCAGAAGTTGACTTCAGGCGTTCGGCGGCTTCAGGCGGCTGATCCAGGCGGGATCGGCATCAGGTGGCGGAAGCAGGCTGTGATTCTAGTGAGGAAGATAATCAGCGCCACGGTCTCCCGACGACAGCGTTTATTCAGTTTTTTCTGGTTTTTTGTTTCTCTCTCAGTTTGTATCTTGTAATCTCATCAGTTTTATAGTGGATCTTTTTGGCGCGCTCTCCCCGTGAATGTAGGAGCACATCTCCGAACCACGTATATTATTTTGTCGTCTGGTTGTGCTTGTTTTGGATTCAATTTTTGATTGTCATTTTATTGCTCAAATAATCTTCCGTTGCAAGATCCGTGGCGAGCCACCGTAGTCGTGGATGCGGTCCCAATTTCATGACAGGAACGAATTGTCCAGCAAAGATGGTATACAATGCCCATTGGGAAGGTGAAGATTTGATGACGAGGAACACAATCATGCACTTGCTCGTAACTTTGATCATCATTTTCTTCGATCTTATAGAGTCGATAGCGGAGAAAGAAGTCGTTCTAAAATCTATGACTGAAGATGCATGAAATAAAAACATCAGATGTATATAACTACCGATGATGTGCGCGTGTGTATGTGTGTGTTGAATTTTTCAAAAACTATGCCTACAATTTTTCAAAAATTATACCCCGCAAAGTGGGTCCCACGAGTGGAGCTCCGCCGTCAGATGCGGGGGGAATGATCCCCACCGCGAACTGGATCCCCTCCAGTTCGCTCCAACTGGAGAGTATCCCAGTCCCATCAACTGTAAGCCTCACTATTTTATATCTTATCCTAAAGTTGTCTTCTTTTATTTTGTAACACATTATCATAACAACCAAAACTTTAATTTTTGAGGTAGTGAAGGACAATGATAGAGAAGCAACATTACAACAATATCTTCTAATGTTTTCAAAAAGTGTAGATCGATCTGGTCAACAAAGAGTTTTATCCCAAAACTAGCAAAAGTTATCGGGATTGAGGATAGAGATGCTCGCTGATTTAACCTAAATCTTTCGCTGGTTTTGGAATTTGACGGCCTTGATTCAGTTGATGCCCTATTTATGTAACCTAATTTTATAATCACAGATCGGGCCAGATATAATCACAGACCTCCGCCACCACCACTAATCTAGCGGGCGATCATGAGGTAACCACCACGCGCGGGATAAGCGCGCCTGATCCCCGCGCGATCCGCCGATGAGATCCAGCCTCGCGCACGAGCCGCAGCCCCACGACGACCGGCCACTCCCGAGTCAGGACGGTCTCGGCCGGCCTTATAGCCAGCCGTGGCCGTGCCTTGCGGTCGCCAGAGGCAACTGGTTCTGCCTCTGGCCTCCTCGATCAATGGGCATTGCCCCTCTCGCGGCCGCAAGGCCAAGGCCGCAGAAAGCGGCCACGAGGGGCGGCCGGCACCGCGTCTGGCCTCCCCAGCCAGTGTGCGGGGACGGCTGCGGCCGCTCCCTGTGGACGTGTGTCGGCAGCCACGTGGAGGGGCCGACGCCACGGGGTGGGGCCGGCCGTGCCCGACCTCCTTGGCTGGGAGCGTTTGGCTGACCGCACCCGCTTGGGGCGGTTGACGACGTAGCCACAAGGTGCAGTCGGCTCCGTGGCCGGACGCCCACCTTGTCCGCCTCGGCCGTAAGGCACAGCCGGTGCCAAGGCTGACCGCCCCGTCTTGCTCGCCCGCGGCCACTCGCTCCGCCGGTCGCGACCTTTCTTCCTCCCCTGTCCCACCATCGGGGGCTCATCACCTGTGAGCTATCAATGACGACCCCCTCTCCACCGTCCGATCATTCCATCGCGATTGCCGCAGCCCGTTACACGGGTAACCACCCACATAACCACCATCGTTAGTGAGGAAAACAATTAGTTAAAGACTGTGTGCATATATAAAATATTATAAAATAATATTAAATAAAAACTATATTATATATGATTTGCACTCAGTAATTTAAGAGGTTATCATGTGCGGATAGTCTCGTAATTACCGTAACAAACACATGGGGTCTATGAAAAGGCCCCCAGACTCATCTGATTTCTAATTTTTCTTCTCACAACTTTCTTCTTTTTCTGGTCAGAGCTCTGCCAAAATCCTCCTACGAGTCATCTCCCGTCGAACGGCTTGAAAAATTGGCCAAGTCCACAATGTCCCGGTGCGCAAGTCGTCTCCCCAACCGTCTCCAGAATCCTTCAACGTGCAACGTATTACGCAAGGCTTCTACAACAGTTCTCCTATGCTTGTCGAATAAGCGCACTGTGTCAGGGCAGCACCAGAAAGAACTCACCGTCTACAACAAGAGACATATTTCGAGCTTAGCGACTAGCAATCTGTCGCCCTCCTATCGCTCTTGTATTTTCTCTCACCCACAAGCTGTAACGAGGAGCGATTTGTCGCCCTCGATCCATCTGACATATTGTAAATCGACACAGATAGTGAAGTTTGACTGACACAGAACAATTCACGTGGTTTTTCACCCAATTTACCGGTTTTACACGTTAAAAATCTCCTTACGTACTCATCTACTTATATTGTGACTGTTTGCGCACTCGACCCCTCCACGGACTAAGGCGGGCTAATTTCCTGATCTACGAGAAGCTTTGAGTTGCCAGCAACAATGACATTATATCTTTTTTAATTTGTGTGTGTGTGTGTATATATATCTTTCACTATTATAAGGAAAAATTGTCTTTGGTGAAACATTTAAAAATATCAATTATGCCCTCATTTTTATATTTTAATGACTTGACATATATTATAATATATTTCAAAGAAATTAAAATACAATGTCCATTCAAGTAATTACACTATCAAAAAATTAAAAGTAATGATAAAAATTCATTTAAATTCAAAAAGTTTTTTAGTAGAGCTCCTACACCTTATATGGTAGGTTGTCATTAGAGATGTCAGCGGTCTATTCAAGGAAGGTTGTCATTAGACATATCAGTGATATTTTTGAGATGATTACATTAAATCAATCAACTTTATTAAAGTCAAAATTAATATTTTTATGTCAAAACGTATATTATTTTACAAAATAAAAATTGTAATATTTATGTATTTTTTATGGTCATTTTGAGAACTCATATGTATATGTTGTGGGCGAAACCCGTCTTGATGGGGCGGGCGAAACCCGTCGTCGTCGGTCGGGTACTGTCTCCCAGGGCCATAGCGGCAGAGCCCCGTGTCGAGCACTCGTATATATATATATATATATATATATATATATATATATATATATATATATATATAAACTTTCACTATTATAAGGAAAAGTTGTCTTTGGTGAAACATTCAAAAATACTAATATACCGTCATTTTTATATTTTAATGACTTGTCTCATATATTATAATTTATTTTAAAAAAATTAAAATACAATATTCATTCAAGTAATTACACTATTAAAAAATTAGAAGTAATGATAAAAATCCATTTAAATTTTAAAAAAAATTTAGTAGAACTCCTACACCTACTATGATAGGTTGTCATTAGACATGTCAGCAGTCAATTCAAAAAGGTTGTCATTAGGTATATCAACTTATACTGTTTTATATATTTACGGTTATTTTGAGTAATCATATGTATATGTTGTGGGCGCAGCCCACCTTGATGCGGTTGCAGCCCGCAGCTAACCGTTGGGGGCGGGCGAACCCCGCCGGGGACGGGAGAAGCCCGTCGTCGCCGGCCGGGTATTGTCGCGCATGGCAATAGGGGTGGAGCCCCCTGACGAGGGCACTCGCGCGCGCACGCGTGTGTGTGTAGGAAAAACTGTTTATACGCGGCCCTCGTATATTGCTTATATATGCGGGGGAGTGCTTTGTGCTTGACAACGGGGAGGCCGACGACTGCGGACTCGCCAGCCCCCGGCCGCCTCGCTGTTGGGATATATCGCGGAAACTATCCCTCAGACACAACCAAATATTTACAGGGTGTACAAAAACATATAAATCTGAACAAACTCTGCAAACATAAATTAATGTAACTGCAATAATAAAACATGAAGAAATGTACCGACGTCCGTTACAGAAAACACCGCGGAGGAGCCGGACTCGCTCGATCCGCGGGAGAGAGAATAATCTGGACTGCAATCCGCTAGCACAGCGGACGCACAAGGTTCGTCAAGAACCTTCGTCGTCGGATGACGACCAAACCACCCGCCATCACCGGAGAAGCACCGTCGAGGCCAACTGCACTCACGCATGCCATCGACGCCAAGCCGCACCACCGGAGAAAAGCACCATCAAGGCCACTGCACTCCCGCAAGCCTTCGTTGACATGTCCGCATCGCCGGAGAGAAACTCCGTCAAGGCCACTGCACCACCGCAAGCCTTCGCCGCCACGCTCGCACCGCCTCATCTACTCCAAGACCGGTAGAGATCCTCTCCTCCAAGACCGGTGGCTATTTCCTCCAAAGCCGGTGGATACGTCGAGAGTCCCTCACGAGGGAAATGCTTCGCTGCCATCGCACGGTGTTGCACCAACTGCAACCACCGGCGGCATCCAACAGGGGTCTCACACCCCTTACGACACCAAGAGTGAGATGTCGGCGGCGGCGGCGGCTCCTCTCTCCAACGCAAGCAAGGCGTCTCCTCACGTCAATAGAAGAATAGGTTTTCACCCAGGGCTGTACATCTTCTCCCAGGCGGGCTGCATTTATATATCTCTGCCTCGAAAACCATAAATATATATATGTTATGCGTGACCCATGAATGACGTGATTTAATATTCAAGCAATTCAAGCAGGAGTGTGATTCTCTCTCTCTAAAAGGAAATCAATATATGCTGATTTTCTTCCTTTCTTGGAATTTCCAATTCATGCCCTCATTCACTCTCCTACCATTCATTATGTTTCCCCAAAAAGGAAATATTGGATATGTTTTGGATCTTAATCCGAACCAAAAACATAACAATCACCACCTTGGTTCGGAATTCGGAGCCACCATCTGCATGAAACATCCACTTCACACATCAACAACTGCACCAAGCAACTCTGCACGTAGCACCGCCTCAGCCCGAGGCATTAGCCGACCAGCTCCAGTCGACTCATTTCTGCTCGGGCTCAACCCGTGAACATCGTCACAACCAGATCGTAGAAACTGACTCCCATAACCGGAGTCCCAAAAGGACGATCCTCTGCACCACCACGACAATCCACCATGTTGGCCGCAGAAATCATGAGCATACCACCATACGTCGTGGTCCCCATCAGCCGGTACAAACTATCGCGCTACACAGCTCTCCGGAGCATAGTACGTCCTCACTCCACCATCAGGACTCCACCTCGGACACCCAATTGTAGCCACCTGAATCCAATCCGCTCAGTGATGACAAACATCCTGCTGTCAGAGTTGCTCAGACTCTCAGTGATGGTGAGGACAACATCACTCTGCACCCTGACCCAGCTGTCACTCAGTCCGCACCCTAGCCTCGAGGCCTTTTTGCACGCTGCGAACTAGCACTCCTGTATGACTGCACTGTCTACAATGATAAAAATATCATACCCTCCTTTGACCCGGATCGAGATCGTGCTCCACTCAATCCCTTGTCAAACTGCCGCACCTTATCCATCCGCTGCTGCCAAGATGCGACCGCCCTCAGGAGTAGGACCCCCTAACATCTATCTGGATAGCACTGCGATCGTGACCTCCACTAGCTCCACCGTATCCTTCTCAGACAAGAGCATTGTCACTAAGGCCAGGTAAAAAAAAAGTGAGCGAGGAAAGAGTGAAACGGGTCTTCACGTCTCCCTCCATCTCTGCAACAGCTGCCTCAAACTGACACAGAAACCGTCTGATCACACATCATATACCCACAGATAATATTCTCCCTGTAACATATTCACGGTTATCATGACCTTCTCATGTAGTACCACCTGTCACAGGTCAAATCCATCACTGTCGCACTTCTTCAAAAAACACTGTCCAGATTCACGTTCTTCCCTGTCATGGTTGTCGTACGACACTACTAGGAGACCTGATTAATTCAGAGGGCGGATTTGAAAAGATGGGAGCGGACCTAGTCGTCACCCACCGCAGTCAAATCGTTCCTCGAATGTCCAATCAGTCGCCTACAGAACCTGGCTCTGATACCACTTGTTGGGATATATCGCGGAAACTATCCCTCAGGCACAACCAAATATTTACAGGGTATACCAAAACATATAAATCTGAACAAACTCTGCAAACATAAATTAATGTAACTACAATAATAAAACATGAAGAAATGTACCGACGTCCGTTGCAGAAAACATCGCGGAGGAGCCGGACTCGCTCGATCCGCGGGAGAGAGAATAATCTGGACTGCAATCCGCTAGCACAGCAGACGCACAAGATTCGTCAAGAACCTTCATCGTCGGATGACGACCAAACCACCCGCCATCACCGGAGAAGCACCGTCGAGGCCAACTGCACTCACGCATGCCATCGACGCCAAGCCGCACCACCGGAGAAAAGCACCATCAAGGCCACTGCACTCCCGCAAGCCTTCGTCGTCATGTCCGCATCGCCGGAGAGAAACTCCGTCAAGTCCACTGCACCACCGCAAGCCTTCGCCGCCACGCTCGCACCGCCTCATCTACTCCAAGACCGGTAGAGATCCTCTCCTCCAAGACCGGTGGCTATTTCCTCCAAAGCCGGTGGATACGTCGAGAGTCCCTCACGAGAGAAATGCTTCGCCGCCATCGCACAGTGTTGCACCAACTGCAACCACCGGCGGCATCCAACAGGGGTCTCCCACCCCTTACGACACCAAGAGTGAGATGTCGGCGGCGGCGGCTCCTCTCTCCAACGCAAGCAAGGCGTCTCCTCACGTCAATAGAAGAATAGGTTTTCACCCAGGGCTGTACATCTTCTCCCAGGCGGGCTGCATTTATATATCTCTGCCTCAAAAACCATAAATATATATATATGTTATGCGTGACTCATGAATGACGTGATTTAATATTCAAGCAATTCAAGCAGGAGTGTGATTCTCTCTCTCTAAAAGGAAATTAATATATGCTGATTTTCTTCCTTTCTTGGAATTTCCAATTCATGTCATCATTCACTCTCCTACCATTCATTATGTTTCCCCAAAAAGGAAATATTGGATATGTTTTGGATCTTAATCCGAACCAAAAACATAACAATCACCACCTTGGTTCGGAATTCGGAGCCACCATCTGCACGAAACATCCACTTCACACATCAACAACTGCACCAAGCAACTCTGCACGTAGCACCGCCTCAGCCCGAGGCATTAGCCGACCAGCTCCAGTCGACTCATTTCTGCTCGGGCTCAACCCGTGAACATCGTCGCAACCAGATCGTAGAAACTGACTCCCATAACCGGAGTCCCAAAAGGACGATCCTCTGCACCACCACGACAATCCACCATGTTGGCCGCAGAAATCATGAGCATACCACCATACGTCGTGGTCCCCATCAGCCGGTACAAACTACCGCGCTACACAGCTCTCCTGAGCATAGTACGTCCTCACTCCACCATCAGGACTCCACCTCGGGACACCCAATTGTAGCCACCTGAATCCAATCCGCTCAGTGATAACAAACATCCTGCTGTCAGAGTCGTTCAGACTCTCAGTGATGGTGAGGACAACATCACTCTGCACCCTAACCCAGCTGTCACTCAGTCTGCACCCTAGCCTCGAGGCCTTTTTGCACGATGCGAACTAGCACTCTGTATGACTGCACTGTCTACAATGATAAAAATATCATACCCTCCTTTGACCCGGATCGAGATCGTGCTCCACTCAATCCCTTGCCAAACTGCCTCACCTTATCCATCCGCTGCTGCCAAGATGCGACCGCCCTCAGAAGTAGGACCCACTAACATCTGTCTGGATAGCACTGCGATCGTGACCTCCACTAGCTCCACCGTATCCTTCTCAGACAAGTGCATTGTCACTAAGGCCAGGTAAAAAAAAGTGAGCGAGGAAAGAGTGAAACGGGTCTTCACGTCTCCCTCCATCTCTGCAACAGTTGCCTCAAACCGACACAGAAACCGTCTGATCACACATCATATACCCACAGATAATATTCTCCCTGTAACATATTCACGGTTATCATGACCTTCTCATGCAGTACCACCTGTCACAGGTCAAATCCATCACTGTCGCACTTCTTCAAAAAACACTCTCCAGATTCACGTTCTTCCCTGTCATGGTTGTCGTACGACACTACTAGGAGACCTGATTAATTCAGAGGGCGGATTTGAAAAGATGGGGAGCGGACCTAGTCGTCACCCACCGCAGTCAAATCGTTCCTCGAATGTCCAATCAGTCGCCTACAGAACCTGGCTCTGATACCACTTGTTGGGATATATCGCGGAAACTATCCCTCAGGCACAACCAAATATTTACAGGGTATACCAAAACATATAAATCTGAACAAACTCTGCAAACATAAATTAATGTAACTACAATAATAAAACATGAAGAAATGTACCGACGTCCGTTACAGAAAACATCGCGGAGGAGCCGGACTCGCTCGATCCGCGGGAGAGAGAATAATCTGGACTGCAATCCGCTAGCACAGCGGACACACAAGATTGTTCAAGAACCTTCGTCGTCGGATGACGACCAAACCACCCGCCATCACCGGAGAAGCACCGTCGAGGCCAACTGCACTCACGCATGCCATCGACGCCAAGCCGCACCACCGGAGAAAAGCACCATCAAGGCCACTGCACTCCCGAAAGCCTTCGTCGCCATGTCCGCATCGCCGGAGAGAAACTCCGTCAAGGCCACTGCACCACCGCAAGCCTTCGCCGCCACGCCCGCACCGCCTCATCTACTACAAGACCGGTAGAGATCCTCTCCTGCAAGACCGTGGAGATCCTCTCCTGCAAGACCGGTGGCTATTTCCTCCAAAGCCGGTGGATACGTCGAGAGTCCCTCACGAGAGAAATGCTTCGTCGCCATCGCACGGTGTTGCACCAACTGCAATCACCGACGACATCCAACAGGGGTCTCCCACCCCTTACGACACCAAGAGTGAGATGGCGGCGGCGGCTCCTCTCTCCAACGCAAGCAAGGCGTCTACTCACGTCAATAGAAGAATAGGTTTTCACCCAGGGTGGTACATCTTCTCCCAGGCGGGCTGCATTTATATATCTCTGCCTCAAAAACCATAAATATATATATGTTATGCGTGACCCATGAATGACGTGATTTAATATTCAAACAATTCAAGTAGGAGAGTGATTCTCTCTCTCTAAAAGGAAATCAATATATGCTGATTTTCTTCCTTTCTTGGAATTTTCAATTCATGCTCTCATTCACTCTCCTACCATTTATGATGTTTCCCCAAAAAGGAAATACTATGTTTTGGATCTTAATCTGAACCAAAAACATAACACTCGCTGCAAAAAAAATTGTAACAGCGGGGCGGCCGGCGGGTGCGGGCTCGCCGACCACCGGCCGCCCTGGTCGCGTCGACGTGGACACCGACGAGCTCACGGCGGCCGGTGGCCGGCGAGCCCGCACCCGCCGACCGCCCTGCTATAAAATCGTCGTCACGGTTCGTTATTTTTTTTAATAACACGGTTTCCCGTAGCCGCTGGATTAAATCTCACTGCTACAGGATTAAATCCAACGGCCACAGAAAAATCAGCGTATAAAGCCTATATCCATGGCCCTTGGATATCCACTAACCCCGTCCTCATATCTACATCTACATTACTTAAAAAAAGACAAAAGAGATCCATGTGGCTTTCCCAGAATTCTGCTTCCACCATTTCCACCCCTCTCCCGCTTCCACGATGAATGCCCCAAATCGATGGGGAGTCCCAAAATTGAATCGTCCGCTCGATTGCTTTACTTTCCCGCTCATCGCGCTTTGCCCGTCTCCACCTTTTCAAAACCCCAACATGGCTGCCCTAACCCTATTCGAATGCTCTCCCTCTGCGCTCCTCTATTCATCGCTTATTCACGACGCCTCCTACTCCTAGGCTTGGAGGGTTTCAGATAAGGCTCCCCCCAATTCCTCCCCGTGGAAGCAATCACCTCTTAGTCCTACCTATCGTTCTCTTTCAATCTATGGTGAGTTTCCTCTTCTTCTTATCTTCCCTTTACTTTATCCTTCCGTAAAACTTCTCAACCCTGCTCTGCTTGCTTTTATCTTCAGCACGAGCTTCGCATACTACGTCGTCCCCAACTCTCTTTCCTTCCATCTCCGCCCTCTCCTTCATCTGCTGGTTCTGGACGAACTCTGTGACGATGCAGCAGGTTGGGTCCGCCCTCCCAGGCCTCGGCATCGTCGCATTCGCCGTCGACTGGTCCGCCGTCGCCGGATTTCTCGGAAGCCCACTCGCCACCCCTGGCTTCGCCATCATCAACGTCATGTTCGGCTTCATCATGGTGGTCTAGAACTTACTGGAACAATGTGTATCATGCCAAGAACTTCCAATTTTCTCCTCCAATGTGTATATGGGCAATGGAACTCTGTACAATGTGAACCAGATTTTGAACCAGAAGACCTTCAGTTTAAATCAGGAGAAGTATGATGAGGCCGGCCCTATTAATCTTAGCATATTCTTCGTTATTACTTACGGGCTGAGCTTCGCGACTCTGGCTGCAACTCTTTCTCATGTTTCTCTGTTTCATGGAAGGTAAAAGATTTCAACTTTACTAAAACTAAATATATAATTGTGTATCAAAATCGAATTTTGAAATTGCAGAGAGATATGGAGTCAGACAAGGGAGACAATGCAGGATAAATTTCGGGATGTTCATACGAGATTGATGAAGAAAAACTGTCCGCAGGTGCCTCAATGGTGGTTCTACTCAATTCTGTTCTTGATGATTGGCCTCACAATCCTTGCTGTTGAAGGTTCTGGAAGCAGGTGCAGCTTCCTTACTGGGAGTTTTTCTTTCCTGCATGAGATAATGTTTTTTTTAATTTCCTATGAGTGTATGTTGTAGTTATATATTTTTTGTTCTTCAATGAGTTTTTTCTTAAATAAATTAAATTAGATGTGTATTAGTTGATTTATTACTATCTATACTTCACGCTTTCTTATGCTTCAGCCTCCAAATAAATTTTTTTTGAAGAAGCCTCTCCTCCTCTCCCCTCCGAAAGGCATCAACTAAATTTTTTTAATTTTGTACATGTTTCACTGCTCCAAATTAAAATTTTATTGATTTTGTACATGTTTCACTGCTCACGCCGGCTTCTTCAAGCAGATAATTTCTCTACTTCGGTCTCTAGGTAATTTCATCTACTTGGGTAATTTCATCTAATTCATGCAAATAATTTTATACATAGTTGCCATTCGGAACTTAATTCTACGTAATTTTTTTATGTGTTGTTCCTATAATTCCATTCGGCTTTTAAAAAAAATCCACTCTTTTTTTTTGTTTTCATAATGGAAATTGGTGCGGACAAACTCAATGTCACGGTCGGGCCGGACTTGTTCGGGCCGTCTTAGCTCACGAGGCGGTCGAGCGCGCACACAGTCAATGAAAGCAGAAAGTTTACACAAGATATGATGACGTGGAAAAACCCCATAAACGGGTAAAAAACCACGTGACCGGGTCTGTGCCGGTCAAAGTCCACTAGATTTCGGTGTTTACAATGTGTTGGAGAATCGGGGCGACATGCCGCTCCCGTTACAGCTTGGGGAGAGAGAGAGAGACTACGACTCCCGGCAGGCAACAGACTGCGCCGCGGGAGTAGCTTGGACGTTGGAACGCGTGGGATGGTGTCGGTGCTCTGGCTCTTCTGATTGTGTTCACTTGCTGGACTTGGACGTTTTCCTGCTGGCTACGCGGTGGTGGACGTGGGCGGCCGCTGGTGGTTCACGGCGACTCGAGGCCGACGCCGAGAGAGGACACAGGAGAGCACTCACTTGAAGAAGAAGAAAGCTTCAGACATCAAAAGGTGAAGAATGAAGACCCCTGGGGTCCTTTTATAGCCTCCAGGGGGTGGTCATGGCGGGCCCCACCACTAAAGTGGATGGTTAGTAGGTGGTTACACTCCCAATCGGACGGCGAGGAGAGCCTTCCCTCGATCGGATGGCAGGGAGATCACCTACGGAGGAGGGCCGCCACGGTGGCGGCGCGGCGGGCCGCCGGGCGCCGGCCGCGGCGGGCCGCCGGCGGCTAGGCGGTCGGCCGGGCGGCCGACAGCGGGAGCGGCCGGCTGCGTCGGCCTGCCGAGGGCCGGCCGACCGGCGACCGGCGGTCTGCCGGGGCTAGGCCGGCGGCCTGGCCGACGGCCCGCCGAGGCCGGGCCGCCAGCTTCCAGGCGGCCGTCCGCAGCCGCCCTCCCGGCGAGGCCGACGGGAGGCCGGTCGCCGGCGGCGGTTGGCGGCCGGCGGCGGCGGCGGCCGGCGGCGGTTTTCCCCCATGGGGTGAGTGGCGGGCCCCACCCCCCATGATTTCCTCCTCATGAGAGTTCATGGAGGGGGTGGGCCACCCATGACCCATTTTTGGGGGGAGATCATGGGGAGGCTTTTCTCCTATAAATGAAGGTGGAACTCATCAGAAATGATCTTTTCAAATGTTGTCGAGTACAAGTGCTTTGATAGGAACATCATGTCGCTGTGAGGAAATGCAAATCACATCTCGAAGACGTCCATTAACTATACAACAACGTGAACAGAGAAATGCAAGACGTAAATATCTACGTATGCAAATATCAAATCTACACACCAATGTCCACCTCTCAAGACATTCTTCCAGTCATTTACGCACAACATGATACATCACTCTTGGGTGTGAACGGGCAAAGCGCGTGAGCACTCGAGACAATAGAGACACTGAACAAATCACAAATTTTTGCGTAGCGGACCTCGGGTGGAGGCGGCCGAAGGCCGCCCCAGAAAATCGAACACAAACCGACAAACCCTACTTGGGTGCCAACGGGCGAAGCCCGTGAACACCCAAAGCAACCGGGGGCATCGAGCACGGCCGGCAGGCCGTGTGAAGATGCTAGTATATAACAATGGCACCTTAATTTTAACATTTCAAACCCTCTGGACACAAAATTTCCAATTAGGGATATAAATTATTCGTACCCATTACATTATTCTTATTTAATTATTTTATTTTGCTTTCTTTTTCAAATCAAAGCATGTTCAGTGTAATTAAAATTAAAAAAATGAATTTATTTGCTTTTGTAATATTTATTTATTAATGTGTACTGTCATTTTTGGACAATTGGCAGTTCATGTCTCGAATTTTTGAGCAATCCTTTTGCATGAAATATTCGGAACATTTGTTTTAAATTATATTATTATTATATTA
The DNA here is from genome assembly GCA_039583875.1 of Platanthera guangdongensis. Lineage (NCBI taxonomy): Eukaryota > Viridiplantae > Streptophyta > Magnoliopsida > Asparagales > Orchidaceae > Platanthera > Platanthera guangdongensis. Next base: position 15,584,921 of record CM077166.1, on the reverse strand, counting down.
AAGTGGCATCTGAGAAGATTATTATTATTATATATAATTAAAAGGCAAAAATATCCTTTGGTTAAACTTTTATTTCTAATTTTATCACTCTTTACAAAAAATTTTAATTTTTTAAATTTATGTTTTTTTATTTTACAAAATGTGCTCTCACATGGACAAACACATCTATCTACCTACAATAAAAATATATTTTATCCGCCGCTCACAAATTTTCGTACACATCGCAAAAATGTGCCCTATTACAGTTGAGGCACTGACGCAGTTGGCCGTAGCGGCGGAGCCCTGTGCTTATCACTCTCATATACTGTTATAAAAATATAATAAAGATGTTTTTGTATTAACGATTTTATTATTTTATCTTTTGCCGCTTAAAGCCGTAAACATATAATTTGAATTTAAATGATATAAACTATTTATAATTAAAGTATTAATTATCAATTCAAGGTGTTGGGACGAATTTGCCGAGTAATTATTAGGGTGAAATTTCTATTATTGTATTTCATCAAGTTAATTGCTTCAATTCATGTGTTCACATTATTTGAATGATGATTTCGAAGTAAAGACTTTCAACAATCTAAAGAGGTTACTTATTGACTAAACAAGTGAGAGACGAAGACGTTGAGGAGTCCAAAGGACGGAGCAAGACATGAAGTTAACTAATAAAAGCCAATTAGCTAATTAAATACATAATGTCCCACCGTGACCAATATGACTAAATCCTTATACCCGAATATATAATTTTTTGTTGCCAATGCTTAACATGTTGCCTGATATCTCTTAGTCAGTTTGATTCGGTTCAGTCGATTTTCAATCTCTAGCTGGCGGATATATGTTTTGATAGATTAATATGTATTTGTGCATGGTTCTACGAAACTTGGTTATTGTTTTATCATGAGTAAGCTAACTATCACAACAATTCCATATAATTGAGTGTTTTCTCTATGTATGATACTCCATGTTGTTGAAAAGTTTTTTTTGTGAGGGATATACAAATCTCTATAGTCAATGCGTATTAATTCTATGATCCATGAATTATATTGGCTCGTTACGTTAGGAAAAGTCCTAGTTCGCCACACAGAAAAGCAACACCTATCAGCAGTCCTTAGAAGACGGCCTAGATTGGCAGCCCATCAAAAAGGGGCGGGCCTAATGGAGGAGTACGTCCTAGTCCCGCGCTTAATTTGTAGATCCTTCTTGAGAGGGTCCCGCAAGAAAGCGACCATATGAGAGTCATCTCTCAACAAGACTTTTTCCTCGACTAATCACAAGAGATATCTTGAGGATGTCCCAAGTTTCAAAGGAGCAGCATTGCTTTTCTCAGACGGTGCAAGGGTCCGGGCTTCGACAGCACAGGATGCCCCAAGTTCGTTGACAATAAAACATTACATTCTTAATATGTACGCAGAATTCTCATTTAGCACAGTGCCTAATGCATGATTATGCATCACCGGACCCAAACCCTCGATCAATCTCCGCATAAATCTATAATACTGACAGAATAATGATCTGTGGTGTGCATTCGGATAATTCTCTCATTGAACTCTAGCTTATAATCTACGGCGACTTCTTCGCTGACTCGCCCTCTCTATTTACTCCCTCGGCCAGTCGATCTGCTAGCTTGGCCGCAGTGGTTAGGTATTCTCCGGGCTAACCCAACCCTTTTAATTCTAATAATAAGTAATAATAAATTAAAATAGATATATCATTAGTAACGCCGATACCAACGGGAATTTTCTTCTACGACTGGACAAAATTACCCTTAACGGCGACCAAGAGTGGTGGCGGATCCCGATGCAAAATCCAAAAGAAAAAACAAAAAACCGGTCGCCGCCGGGGGACGCAACCAGGACGCCCTATAGAAGTCATCGCATCAAGGAAAATAATTAGCAAATTCTTCATTATAATAATAATATTAATTAATTAATTAAATCAAATTGCGTCGTTAATTACAATATATATATATATTATATATATATTATTATAATATAAGAAAAAAAAGGTGAGAAGAGACCGGTTGGTTGCTTTCCCACGCCCGCTTGCCTCTGGGAGAAGTCCCATTTATTAATAGACGAGACAAAAGTGCTTACGTTGGCCGCCCATCTCCCGTGGATGTATTAAATCACATAATCCATTAAATTAATATTAAACTATTAATTAATATTATTCATTAATTTCTTACCTTACAGCCTTCCTTAGTTTATTAATTCCTTGCTTGCTTCTCATCATTCTGATAACATTTTCTGCGCCACAATTTTTTGTCGGGATGCTACACAGGATGCGAAAAATATTGAGATTTTGCGGTGGACCCTCACCCCTTATGTATATCCTCTTTTATTTACAAATTTATATGCTTTGTGACATTATATGACATACTCATAAGTCTTAGGTAGGCTCAGTTTGGCACGGCGGATCCTTAGATTTTCAAATCTGATAAGTCCACTAAAATGCATTGCGATAAACTTAAAGTTGGACCTACTGGCGACATGACATAAAGCTGGACTTATCAAACAAAGGACCCCTTAGATTTCAAATCTGATAAGTCCTCTAAAATGCATTGCGATGAGACTTACAGCTGAACCTGCTGGCGACATAACATAAAGCCGGACATATAAGATTTGAAAATCTAAGGGTCCTTTGTTTTTAATTTCTTTGAATGTTTGTTGCATTAACTAAAAAGAATGGAGTATTATAGGTATTATGAATGTTGCATCAAAGAGTATTTTCTTTATAAATAGTATATATATATATATCACATTTATAAGCAAAGTAGAGTGAGAGATGACCAAAAAAAAGAATTAGGAAGAGATGAGTACCACATTTTTTAAATATTAAAGATAAATATAATAAATTTGAATTATGTTTATCCAGAAAAAATATTAATTGGATTCTATATTTTATTACATTTATATATATTGTATATTTACATTTATCACATTTACAAATAAGAATGTTTATAGAGATGAACAGATGAACTAGAAGTTAAAACAAGAGGAAGAAGTATGAAAACAAATGAGGATCACGTTATATAAATGCTAAGTAAATTATAATAAATTTGAAGTATGTTTATTTTAAAAATATCAATGGATGTATTTTCATTGATTAATTAGACATGCAAATTTATTTTCTAGTATATGTTACCTTATCAAAGAAGCAGTCGTAGAAAAAATTTTAATTATTTTCTTAACTAGTTTTATTGTGTAATGTTTTAGCAAGCTCGTGGTAAGCGCGAATAGCGGTGGTTTACCGCATAACTTGTAGTGGTTGTTCACGCAGTCTGGAGCCAGAGGCCGCTGGAATTGTGGACTTGGTCTTGGTGATGTGCCAAGTTCATGTTGTGCCTAGTTCGCGGAGACTGCATGGGTTGCGCAGTTTGTCACCAGGTTGTGTCCGCACTGCTGTTGTCTGGTCACAACTCGGCTTTGCGGCTGGTGGTGGTGTCCGCACTGTTGTGCGGACAGGTGATGATAGCCGTCGGATGATGGGAGGTTACCCTATCGCTTATAGGCAGTGACTGCACTCCCCTGGTCGCTAATAAATAGGAGTTCTGACTCTTCAAACATAACGAGAATAGTGAGAACTCAGCTCGTGTTTTGAACTTGCGGATAAACTTTCTTAAACGCGCGACTAAGTGAAGATGATTGTGTTGTGCAGGTTGTGTGGCTAGCACCAGGCGACTAGCTAGGCAATTAGTTGGGAACCTTAGTGTGGAACAGTTCGCAGATAGCAGTTTGTGTTATACAACAGATCGCGGTTAGTGCGACCAGCAGCGTTCTTCCTCGGGGTTGTAGTTTGTTCAATAAGCAGTTTGCTCGGTTCATCGACGGGTAGGTTGTTTCCCATTTCGACTTCTTTTGTTCGCGGTTAGCTTCAGCGGTCAAGCGACTAGGAAGCAACAGACAAAGTTGTTTCTCATCATCCAATAAGTAGGCAGTCTGCGCGGCTTGAGAAGCGGTCTGGCAGTTCGGCGGTCTGGTCTGTTAGCAGTGACTTGGCGGTTTCGGCGGATAGCTTTGACAGTTAGCGGTTTGGGAGGTTACTGGTGTCAGTCCGCCAGTTTTACTCTTGTTTGTTTTTTTTCTTTCATCGGGTACATTGCGAAATCATGTCTCGTAAAGTATGCCTCGCATTATAAAAAAAATAGTTGATGTTATTACAACTCTTGTTCTTCTACTGCTTTTGGTTTCTTGGTTTGATGTGGTTGAGTGTTCATGCAACCTTTCTCAGCTTCACAGAATTTTTTACAGGTTGCATGTTATTTTTCAGTTAATGAAATTGAAATACGCACACACAAATACACATATAAACACAAACATACACATAAACACACACACACACACACACACAAGTACCCCTATTCAAATAGACTCAATCAGTGTTGAGTGCGCCACGTGGAATGGATGGTGATGTCTGAGCGTGTATTGCGACTCGTTAAAAGGATGGTTTAGTCACATACCGCCTAGCGTGCTCCTTGGTCCTAGGTGTATAAGCGGGGTGGCCACTCCTCCCATAACCACGTGTTTTGGGGAGTGACGGCACAATGCTTTACAGGTATCAAAGCAGGGGGGCACGTGGCGAGGAGGGGGTTGAGTGCGCCACGTGGAATGGACGGTGATGTCTGAGCGTGTGTTGCGACTCGTTAAAAGGGATGGTTTAATCCCACATCGCCTAGCGTGCTCCTTGGTCCTGGATGTATAAGCAGGGTGGCCACTCCTCCCCTAACCGCGTGGTTTTGGGGAGTGACGCCGCAATGCTTTACATGGTATCAAAGCGGGGGGCACATGACGAGGCGGGGGGGGGGGGGGTGTTGAGTGCGCCACGTGGAATAGACGGTGATGTCTAGAGCATGTGTCGTGACTCGTTAAATGGGATTGTTTAGTCCCACACCGCCTAGCGTGCTCCTTGGTCCTGAGTGTATAAGCGGGTGGCCACTCATCCCCTAACCGCGTGTTTTGGTAGTCGAGAAGGAGGGCATCGTTTTTTAGGCAGTGATAAGGGTCCACTCATCTTGAGGAGTGTTTATCATGTGCCGGCCATGAAGAAGAACTCTTCTCAATGACCAACGTGGTAGATGCGGGTTGATCGCGTTCTGTTCGGCCCGACAGAAGTAAAGTTTATCTGCAATGTGTCAGCGGTTGTGAGAGAGTGGTTTAAAATCCTCTTACAAAGGAGGTCACGGGATCAAGGTCGGATGACAACACCTTTTTGACCTCAACAACCCGCCACAGCCGTATTAAGTCGGGTCCTGAGTGCCCGAAATGGGCTAGGCCGCTGGCGGTTGTGGAGAGCGGGTTGGGGCCGTGGACCGCAGTCCGGCTGGGGGCGGCCGGGATACTCACATGAGTGGGCCGACCCCCTTTCAACAAAAAATCGGTTTTTGTTGAACGGGGCTCCGCGTTCGGCACAAACCCAACTCCGGGCAGTCTTCCTTAAACTGGCCCCATCAAGGGTTGTAGCCCGCCGACCCCAACCCCTCCCCATTACTGTTTTCATAATGGCGGGTTGTTGTCGCTAGGCCTCGAACCTCTGACCTTGATAAGAGGTTTCAAGCACCCTGATCACTCATCCACGCTACAGTGTAGATGGGCTGCTTGGCGAGCTAGGGCCACTTTCCTCTATATTGAATTCCAATTCCCGGGAATTTTTTGGCCGCCGAACTGAACGCTGGAATTGAATTCCAATTCCATTGCCCAAATTCCACCCAAACGAACAGACCCTTAGTTCTTTTGGCACATACATTCCACCGCGAGTCAACGGCTCTTTGTTCACATTTAGGGCTGCAACTGCAACTTGGAGGAAGGCTGGACTCCAGATAAGTTCGGCACCATTATTGAAGACGTTCAGATACTTAAAACTGACATGTTAGTATCATGAGACTTTCATAAAATGGCCGTAGAGAACTCCTTTCACCAGCGATTCCTACGTCTGTTCAAAATAATAATAAGACATTAGAATTGAGTTGCTGAAAATCAACGAATTTGATGGAAATTTACGGTCCGTTTCATGCGGACGTAACCGCTTGATCGGTGAAAATAAGTCATCCAAACGAAGCTTAAATAATATATAGGCTTCATTTCCTAAACTACAAATATTTGCTTATACTATAATCACTTTTGTTGCGGCCAACGCAACGCTCCTGATAGAGCGGACTAAATTAGACCGTCTTACTCCGTGAAGCGGTCGTGCGCACAAACAGTCACTAAGTAGAGAAATGCACAAAACGTTTTTAATGTGGAAAACCAGTAAATTGGGTAAAAAAACACATGACTGGTTCGACATGTCAGTCAAACTTCACTATTTGTGACAGTTTACAAGGTGTCAGAGAAGTCAAGGGCGACATGTCGCTACTCGCTATAACTTTGAGGAATGAGAAAAACACATGTGTGCTTGCCGGGGAGGCCAGGAGCGTGCAGGCCGCGCGGCCGCGGTGCCGGCCGCTACTTGCGGTCACAACCTTGTGAGTGGCTGCGAGAGGGGCTACACCCGCCGCCTGGGGAGGCCGGAGACGACACCGGACGCAGGGAGAAGGGCAAACCTTCGATCCGGGGCAGTGAGAGGTCACTAGGGCAAGGCCCGGGCGGCTTGTCCATACCACGTGGGAAAAGGACGAACCTTTGATCCGGGGTAATAAGGACCATCGTGATATTGACGGTATGGACAGCTTCAAGCATTTCTATAACAACAAAGTTGGGGCAAACAAACAAAATGCATTAAATGAAAATTAAAGTACGTCATCCGTTACCCACGTAACGGATGACGGCGATCATGAAGGAACGATCGGACGGTAGAGAGGTGGTCGCCATCGATGGACTACGGGCGACCAGTCCCAGGTGGTTGGCAGCCGTCGGGGGAGGAAGAAGGGCCGTGACCGGCAGAGCGGCTGGCCGCGGGGGCGCCGATCGCGCGCGCGATGGTTACTCTCATGACCACCCACCAAAATAGTTGCGGGTGATGGGGTCGGATTAATTCCCAACCAATTTTTCTATAAATTATACTTAGCCCCCATCAATTAGTAACCAAATTTTTAACATCACAATTTTTCAAATAAAATAAAGTCCGTTCTCCTAAGTTCTATCGACTAGTCTTAGCTTATTCTCAAATAAATGAGATTGTTGGCATTGATTGAAGCTTGATAGCCTCCTTTGTTTGCTCGTTCATATTCATCAAATTTTGATGGAGAGTACAAGTGTCCACCTCTCTATATATAAAAGTAGTTATGAATGTGCACTAGTCAATTCTAGTGGTTGTACTTAGATGAACATTAGTAAATAATAACACTGAAATCCGCATATCTTCCCTAGCTAAATGTAGATATAATTGATTACATGCCCCTCATTTAAAGAATATAGCTTGTTTTATGAAAGAGAGCATTAAAGAGATCATTGTGGTGCCTTGCAAATTACTTTTTTCCTTTAGTTCGCTCAATTGGGTATGTTTAGTTAGAAGAAATAGTAGAATGTGTTAATTATGTGTGTTATTGGTTTATCATTAATTAATATCGACTCAAATTAGGTGATCTAATTAATTGGTCGATTACGCTTCATATTGTATGAATGACTCAGATTATGTGTGGATACAATGTATCTCGCATTCTCTGTAGGTATTCTATCTTATTCCACAAGCTCATCTTGTGAGGTTCTTTGGGTGCTATCTTTTATTCCGTGAGCTCATCTCGTGTTATCTGGAGATATTCTATCTTATTTCACGAGCTCATCTCCCGAGGTTCTTTGGGGGTTCTCTTCTATTCCGCGAGCTCGTCTCGTGTTCTCTGGAGGTATTCTATCTTATTCCGCAAGCTCATTGTACGACCCCGTATTGTCGAGTGCTCAGTCTCATCAAGCACTCGCCGCCTAGACGAGTGGGCTGAGGTGCGCCGACTCGCAACTAGTGGATAATCATTTCAATTTCCATTTTCCAATAATCCGATTCTGGTCTGCCATTAGCCTCTCCAAACAGCGGAGTTTCGCTGTTGGTAGACTACTTTGGGTTGCATTTAACAGTAATCAGAAGCTAGGATCTCTCTATTGACATACCATCCCCAGAAAACTATAAATAGACCTCCAAAGGCACCTTTGGAGAGGACCTCTTTCTGAGTTCTCCTCTCCCCTGACTAACTTTGGTTGGCAGGAGCTTCAGCTCATCATTCACCGTGGTCTCTGGGTGGGTGGTCGGAAGTTCCCTTGGCTCTCCAAAAGTGCTCGGTCCAACATTTGTTTGAGAGGGTAAGCAATCCAAGATCTTCCGGATGTGTGACGGGACCTCCTCATTGCAGCTCGGAGTCTGCTTGAGGTCGTTCTGGTGGGAAGGTTTCTGAACTCTAAGTCCACAATTGAGGCATTGGTTTGAGAGAAGTAAAGGCGAGCTACACCCCAGGTCCGAACTTTTCGCTGAACCGTGGTTTCCTGTTTCAAGATTTATGGTGTGGTGAGCGTGGACCGTAGCTCGTCAGAAAAATTTTGTGCGAGTGTCATGGCTGGAGATGAGGGGAAAGGAACTGACCCAGGCGACTCGCCACCCGCAAACATCCTCGTAACTCAAAGACAGTTTGGTGAGTTCATGAAGGTTGTGCTCGACACCATTCACTCTGATCTCGCAATGCTGGTTGGCGAGTGCTCGACTGATACGCCCAAAATAGGTATACGTAAATTACGTAAGTTCACGTGTCGGATCAGATAATAAAGAGTGAGTAAAGATCATTCTCACGAGAGGTGATTAATCTAAGGTTCACAAGTATTATTAGTCCTTTTCTTTAAATCCAAGTGAGTTGATTTAAGTGAGTTTAAAGAAAAAAATTATAAAGTGAAATTGCTAAGACTTTCTAAAATTATTGTTTATCAAGTTTGGGAAAAACGATCTTGTATTTTGATTTCCTAAGTCTATAATGATGGATCAAAAGGAGATATTTATGAGAGATCTATGTGCGCTTGCTGTCTGATGATTTAAAGGTAGAGATCTTATCTCTCGATATCAGAAATCACTATACCTTTCGTTCCCTTATTATCTCTAACTCAGGCGAAACAAAGAATATGAATAAAGAATAAAATCAAAGTTGTTAACGAAAAAGTGAAATCTCTCTCTCTCTCTCTTTTTTCCGCTATATCGAGTTGATGATACAATCACACCTCTCCTCTCTCAAATGTTGAAGTGAAGTAAAATGGTCCGAAAATTTTGGTGAAAGATCTACGTAACTCATCTCTCGAATCTCGACACGTAGTAAGATAAGTTCCATTCAAATACTCACACATCTCCTCTCTCGAATCTCAAAGCGAAACATAGAATAAAGAAATCACACCAAATTTCTCATAAATCACAAAAAAATAAAGATCTCATCAGCATAAAATAAAGTACTTTCAAAATACAAAACCTATGAATTTAGTTCATGATTGTCAAAATACCATACCAAATTAGAAAGATTTTACTAGACATGATGTTTAGAGATCTAAACACGGTAGGAATTCTGCTCCAAATCCCTCTTGAATGATAATCCGGTGAGGCCTCCTCCTCTTTTTCTCCCAAAACCTAGATCTACTTTGTAGGAAAATTCAAAATTATGAAAAGTGTTTTTTTTCTCTCTCTACCCCCCTTTTATACTCCCCTTTTAAAAGGAATGTTTTTATTGCTGAAAGGATGTCTTATATTGCTCTTGTGACTGCCCAAATTTAAATAAATTCGGAATTCAAAAAATCCATTTCCGCCAACTTGTTGTAGCAAACTTTTTGAACCGCAAAAATTTGTTACAACAAATATTCTGCACTTGCAAAAACTGCTCCAAACAGCAACTAAACTGTTGCAACACTGCTATTTTTCTCGTACTTCCAATGCACTTAACCCTTGACACATCGAGGTGAATACCTCGGGTTTCCCGCAACAAAAACATATAGAAATAGCGTTAATATCTTCATCTTTCGCCAACCACTAACTTACTCGCATTCAATACTTTTATTTCAAATTTATTAAATGTTTTCATTAAAAGAGTAATATTTTAGGCACAAGATAACTTTTTTTTGAGAAGTTATCACACCCCTATACCTAAACCTTTGCTAATTCCTAGCGAAGATAAATCATTGCAAGCTAGCTATTGAGAGTGCGAATATCTATCAACGTACTAATCCGAGTGTCCTTACCCTCAAGGCCTCAATCATCTTTCATCAAGATTGCTCAAGAGATTTGCATTAGTCATTGGTAAAAATATTAATCATTAAAATTTCAAATATGCATAGATTTATTAGTGCGATACAAGTAAAACCCTCATAATGATTTCCTTTTCATTAAACTTACCTATTCCCAAACAAATTAACTCATTAAACTTTCTCATAAGTAGGAAAAGATAACAATAGGCTAAGTCTTTGAGTTGACCACCACAAAGGTTTGGTAGTTAAAAGAAAATCATAAGAAATTGAAATGTGATAGGCTTTGGTTGGGTTATGAATTCGTAATTTTATTTTGATTGGGTAAAAGTATTCTCCTAGCCAACATTCGTAACAACTTTACCTACTATGGGGTTTACTTTCACATTCATACATTTTTTAAGTTCATAATTGAGATCATTCCATGTAGATGTAAACACACTTAGCCCCATATCACCATGACATTTATCTATATTTTTTTGATTGCATTTATAATCATAGTTGAGATCATTCCAAGTGTGAATGCACATATCTTGACCACATATCACTATGACACACTTTTTTTCTTTGAAAACACCCATAGTTGGAAAGAATACCAAGAGATAACTAGTGAAAATATGAGAGAATTAAACGTGGAGAACTTAAATCAAAATGACAAGGCTCAAGCTCAAAGGGCTGTGAATAATGTAATTAAATGTAGAATGTGTGGCTTCGATTTGATTCTAAGGTGGCCTTAATGAAAGTGATATCAGATATGTTCTGATACCAATGAGATAGATATTATCTTTACTCTAGATGGGGGTGAATAGAGTATTAAAAAAAATTATTGAGTTGTTTTTATTGCGGATTAAAGTAGGTGACATAAATATAAGTATAAAGAGAAAATATATATATCACAACACAGCAAAATAAATAATAGAGCACAACCAGACGCTACAGGAGAACTGCCGCCCCGAGTAAGGGGTGGGGTCGTTATAAATTGGTCAGCAAAATGCTGACATTTGCTTTGTTTGCCACATTTTTGTGGGCCGTTTGTGCAGGTGCTGGAGAGCCAAGTGGGAAGTAGCGGGCTGAAGCCCTTATGTTGCAGTTGGCTGGCCCTTGAAGGCCCAAAGGTGAACTTTTTATTGTTTTCATGTGTGGCCGACCTGCATGCTGAAGTATAAAACCACCTGTTGTTAACTAAAATTGTAAATAAGGCTACAGTCGAAACATGTGTTATATATATATATATATATATATATATATATATATATATATATATATATATATATATATATATATATATATATATATATGATATTTATCATTCTTGTGGTGTAGTGGACATTCTTATGATGTATGAGTTCATAACTTAAAATGCTTCCGCTAGAATGCTCTGAGATAGGGTGCATTTATAATTGAACTTGGATTTGTTAACAACTCGTAATCTCCTTACCTGTCCGTAGTATATGGTGTCGGGCCCCGGTCGGACCTTCTGTCATATGTTATACGACGGATGGGGGCGTTACAAAATTGGTATCAGATTCAGTTCTCTGTCTTTCTTTTTTGAATTTGTGGTCGAATTCTTTTAAGGGGTGGTGAGCATGTTGAAATTTCACAAGTCAATCAACTGGTAGTTCTGGTATCAAGCAAACACTTTCAAAACTATCAAGCTGATCACTTGATTAAGCAGAAAAGAGAACTAGGCACAGGAACACTCCAACCATAAACTGAGCTATGTATCAGAGACAATGAAGAGCAAACACAGATCTTGCATTAATCCACTATCAACTTTACAAGGCAAGGTATACAGGGCGAGACATGATTTCGCCAAGTACAATGAAAAGAAAACAAGCAAGAGCAAACTTCAAGTCGGGCGGACTGCCTCCAAGACCGCTGAGTCCGCCGAGACCGCGCCGAGACGGCCAAGCCGCTGCTACTACTCTGATTCTACGGAGTCCGCACAAACCGCGCGGACAACCCATTATTCTGATGATGCCTGCTCTACAAGCCGCCACCGAACTGAATGAACAAACCGCCAAGTCTGCATAGATTGATGACCTGGTTATTGAACTTACATTAATTTGAGAGAGAGAACTGGCTGGCCGCCACCTGCGACCTGCTACAACTGCTGATTGTAAATCGCAAACTTCATTGCTTCCTGACCTTGATCAGAACTAGACGCCCGACTTCATAGTGCTAGCTGCACAACCTGCAAACAGTAACCAGTTAAATCTCAAACCGCGCGACCTGGAAAACTGAGTCCGCAATAATTGATCTGCGCTCAACTTACTGCTCACTCTGTTACTATAGACGTGTCGGGGGGGGTCTATTTATAGGCGGAGTGAGGAGTGTGGTCACCGCCCTAGTGAACAGAGTCACCACACCAGCTCGCGGCTAGCAAACACCAGTCCGCTAAGTCCGCAAGGACTTAGCCGGACTTCAAACAACCCGCCAGGCGCTAAGTCAAGGTCAGTCCACCACCAGGCGGACACCGCGCCAGTCCGCACACATGCAGCATGCAGACACAGCAACATCCCATTCACTGCGTCAGTCCGCACACTACATGCGGACACGACAACAGCCCGCACAACCCGCAAGCACACCACCAGTCCGCCATACTACACAGCACATGGACACAGCCACAGCCTATACTGTATCAGTCCGCATGTCATAAGAGAACATGACGACAGTCCACATAGCTCGAGAACAACTCCTCAGGCCGCCACATGAGTCCACGACCAACAGGCAGACCGCCCGGTCAATAGTAGACTTTGCAGACACTGCGAACACCCTGGACTTGTCACAGAGTGTGACCAAGTCCAGAAACCCACCAAACAACTGGCGCGAGCTTGGCGGACACAAAACCCAGACCGCCAACTCCATGGACAGTCCGCCATCATGAATGCGGCTATCACCCACCGCATCACCGGAGAGCTCGGCAAGTACCATTGTCGATCTCCAAAACCAGTCTGCCAAAACGGCGAGCTCTGCCTCGCTTGTGTTCCCCTCAAAGAAGTAGTAATCAGCGAAGTGTTAGGCGCATTTGGAGCGGCCGTCGGCATCAGGGTTAGTCTTGCCCATGCTCGTGGAAGGGTTAGAACTCGAGTACGAAAAGAGAAAGAGCGCGAGAAGAGAGGGAAAGTATGCAGTAAAGGCGGTGGTATAGGGTTGGTGAGGGGGCTATTTATAGAAAAAGAAGACTGAGGCCGAGTTGTCTAATCATCACAGCTCGCCTATCCCAGCTCGCTAACCCCAGTTCGCCGACTTCTAGCATGTCCCATCACATGTCGAACTAAATATAAAGGGCTATATAGTATTATTCGGGTGCCAAGCATTGAAATCTAAAAATGTCCAAAGTTATTACAGGACAAATGAATGAATATTATGAAGACATCAGATACGGAAGAAGAGAAGGAAAACAAGATTCGCGAGCAGAAATGGTCAGGAGGCGAGTACCAGTCGGCTCAGAAAATGGAGCCGTTTCTATCTACCCGGCCTCGCATCACCCGCCCCCAGACTGCCGCGAGGGGAGGAGCTCGCGAATCCACCCCGAGTTTCTTTGCGCTACCGAGAGGCCCTGTCGATCTCGCCCAAAAGCCGGGAGGGAGACATCGCCTCGCCGACCGGGTTGCCCCTCACCTCGTTCGCGAGCCGCACATAGTCCTGCTGCAGCGCCTCGTTGACCTCCTGCACCTCGCGCAGGCCGAGCACGAGCTTCTTGAAGAGCTCGATCCCCCTCCTCGTCAGCTCCTCGTTCTCCACTTCAGGGCCCAGATAGGAGTCTAGCAAGCTCGTGGAGGGGAGGGGGGAATAGCGGGTTGTCCGCGAAGATTCCTCGGCCGCGGATTGGCTGGGAAGAGCTGTGAAGACATAAACATTATTATGGGGAGGCGAGTGTCCCAAAAAACCACAGGACAAGAACCCGAGGCCAGCTTACCTGACGAGCTCCGCACCTCCAAGAAAGTGCGGGGAGTGACACATCTCAGGTCCTTACTGCGGCCTAGGCATCGTGTTCCTGGCGAAAGGAGGTTGAAGCCCGAAACGGGGATGGCTTCGATACCTGCCCCCACCGTCCCGTCAGGCCGCTGAGGGGAAGGGGCGCGAACCGACGAGTTTGGCATCTGTGAATCCAGCCCCAGTGTCCCGAAGGGAGGAGACGGGTCGCGAGGGCGATTATCCGTGGTCCTAAGCTGCGAGTCGCCAAGGGCGTTCTTGACTCGCGGTGTGGAATCCTCGACGCCATCCCATTGGCTATTCGAGTCGTCGCAGAGGTCAACAACATTTTTGCCCTTCTCAAGGGCGGGCGGATTGGTCGAGTCGATCCCATGATCCAGGGTTGTCTTCAGGTTGTCAAAGATCGGCTCGGCCGCCTGAGGAAATGGTTTCGCCCTTTTGGCGGGATTGGGCTCCGCCGAGCCCCCCTGCGGGGTGGCGAGTGGAACCGCGGTCAGGCCGGTTATGCGAGCGGAGGAAGCCTCACGGACTCGGGCGAGTCTCTCTTGGATCACCTTAGGGATCGACATCTTGGCAAGGTTAGAGCGAAGGGAATGACAAAAGTCACCCAGGTATGCAGGTGTATATATATAGTCGCAGGTTGACCCCACCCGAAGATTCTCTCTGATTCCTGCCGCACTTGCCGAACACTTGGGGTTGGATGACTCTTTCCAAGCTTTGTCATGCTCAAAAAGAGCAGGGATTGTGTACAACTACGTATCTGGCGAGTAGAGTCGCCAGGAACCAGACCGATCGGCTCTCCTTTTTTTCAGTCTCGGCCGAGCACCAAGGGGGCCAGAGCTCGGCAGCCTCCAGCTCACCCAGGCGAGCCCGACTAGTAGTACGCGAGTAGGGCCAGCCAGGCCTGCACTCGCCGAGCTCGGCGTTCGTCGAACGGAGCTCGACGTTCGATGAACTGAGCTCGGCGTTCGTCGAACTGAGCTCGGCGTTCGTCGAACTGGACTCGGAGTTCATCGAGCTCTAGGCCTTTCTTCGATTCCCAGACCGCTCATCGAGTCCTGGCTGCTGAGCGAACTCGCAGCATGCGAGCAGGGCAGCCCGGACCCGTGCTCGCCTCCCTTGCCGGGCAGAGTTTGCTGAAGACTACTAACATATTGATCTGTGAGGTATTTTTTACCATTTTTCCCACGTTGGACTGCCCAAAGCCTGCTAAAACAGCGGAGTTACACTATTGGCAGACTAGGTTAGCCTGCACATAGCTGTTTGGAATAGCGGAGGTTGGTTATTTGCATGCCGTTTTCAGAAATATATAAATATGACCCAAGGGGCACCTCAGAAAGCAGGCTTTCATGCTCATTTGCTTCCTAATCTTTTAGCGCTTTTATGTATCCTTAGCTCGGCCTTCGGCTAAAGAAGGAAAGCACTCCAAGATCTTCCGGGTGTATGGTGGGTCCTTCACGCCGAGCCCTTGGGTCTGTTTTCCTTTGTCATTTTGCTTGCAGAAAAGAAGTAGGTGCGCGATCACCCCTTCCCCAAGGGTGAGCTCTACGAGAGACC
This sequence comes from Platanthera guangdongensis, assembly GCA_039583875.1. Classification (NCBI taxonomy): domain Eukaryota; kingdom Viridiplantae; phylum Streptophyta; class Magnoliopsida; order Asparagales; family Orchidaceae; genus Platanthera; species Platanthera guangdongensis. The sequence goes on along the minus strand of CM077166.1, from coordinate 15,569,301 downwards.
GAATTTTCGGTTTCAACACAGATCCCTACGCGAGCTCCTCTTCTGCACACTGGCTACTTGCCCCCTCAAGTGATATTGAAGACCTCTAGTTGTGATGTTGTCATAGTCTGGGTCCCTGCGCGAGCTCATCTCCCGCATACCAGCTACTTGCCCTCTCGAGTGATATTTAAGACCTCGAATTGTGATGTTGTCGTAGTCCGGGTCCATACGCGATCTCCTCTCCCACACACCGACTGCTCCCCCTCGAGTGATATTGAAAATCTCGATGTTGTCGTAGTCTGGATCCCTGTCGCTCCTGCACACTAGCTACTTGCCCCCTCGATGATATTGAAGACCTCGATGTTGTCATAGTCCGGGTCTGTGCAAGCTCATCTCCCGCATACTTGACTACTCCCTCTCGAGTGATATTTAAGACCTCGAATTGTGATGTTGTCATTGTGTCTATACGCGATCTCCTCTCCCACACAACGACTACTTGCCCCTCGAGTGATATTGAAAATCTCAAGATGTGATGTTATCGTAGTCTGGATCCCTGTTTGAGACTTCTCTTCCTCATACCATCTACTTGCCCTCTCGAGTGATATCGAGGACCTCGAGTTGTGATGTTGCCTTAGTCCGGGTTCCTGTGCGAGCTCCTCTCACATATACCAGCTACTTGTCCCCTAAAGTGAGTTGATACCTGCGCAAGCTCCTCTCCCGTATACCAGCTACTTGCCCCCTCGGGTGAGTCCGAGTTTGCGACAAATTTCATGTCATAATCCGGACCCCTACACAGGTTTACCTCATGCAAGTTGTCTACTTGCCAACTGGGTTTGAGCTATTTCTCCACCTCTAGTTCAGCTCGCTCATTTAGAGTTGCCTGGAGGGTGTTGATCTTTTATCCATCTCCAGTTGAGCTTGCTCGCTTAGCGAATGCCCTGTAAGGTGTCGACATTTTCTCCACCTCCAGTTGGGCTTGGCTTCTGCAAGGTGTCAACCTTTCTTCTCCACCTCCAGTTGAGCTCGTCTCCTGCGAGGTGTCGACCTTTTCTCCACCTCTAGTTGAACTCACTCGCTTAAAGAATGGACTAGAGGGTGTCGAACTTTTCTCCATCTCCAATTATGTTTGGCTCCTGCGAGATGTCAACCTTTCTTTTCCACCCCCAGTTAATCTCGGCTCCTGTGAGGTGTCGACCCTTTCTCCACCTCTAGTTGAGCTCGCTCACTTACCGAATGGCTTAGAGAGTGTCGACTTTTCTCCACCCCCAGTTGACCTCGGCTCCTACGAGGTGTCGACCTTTTCTCCACCTCTAGTTGAGCTCGCTTGCTTAGTAAATGATTTGTAGGGTGTTAACCTTTATCCACCTCCAATTAAGCTCAGCTCCTGTGAGGTGTCGGCTTTCGTCTCCATCTCCAGTTGAGCATGGCTTCTCCAAGGTGTCCACATTTTCTCCACCTCCAGTTGAGCTCGCTTTCTTTTGAATAACCTGGAGAGTGTCGACCTTTTCTCCACCTCCAGTTGAGCTCAGCTCCTTCGAGGTGTTGACCTTTCTTCTCCACCTCCAACTGAGCTCGACTTCTTCGAGGTGTCGACCTTTTCTCCACCTCCAGTTGAGCTCGCTCGCTTAGCGAATGGCCTGGAGGGTGTCAACCTTTTCTCCACCTCCAGTTGAGCTCGCACGTTTAGCGAATGACCTGGAGGGTGTTGACCTTTTCTCTACATCTAATTGAGTTCGCTCGCTTAGCAAATGGCTTGGAGGGTGTCGACCTTGTCTCCATCTCCAGTTGAGCTCGACTCATGCAAGGTGTCGACCTTTCTTCTCCGCCTCCAATTGAGCTCGCTCGCTTAGCGAATGGCCTAGAGGGTGTCGACCCTATTTCCACCTCCAGTTGAGCTCGCTCGTTTAGTTAATGACCTGGAGGCCGTCAACCTTTCTTCTCCACCTCTAGTTGAGCTCGGCTCCTGTGAGGTGTCAACCTTTCTTCTCCACCTCCAGTTGAGCTAGGCTCCTGCGAGGTGTCGACCTTTCTTCTCCACCTCCAGTTGAGCTCGGCTCCTGCGAGGTGCCGACCTTTCTTCTTCACCTCCAGTTGAGCTCGGCTCCTGTGAGGTGTCGACCTTCTTTTCACTTCAAGTTGAGCTCGGCTCCTGCGAGGTGTCCACCTTTCTTCTCCATTTCCAGTTCAGTTCTGCTTCTGCGAGGATGTCGACATTTTTTCCACCCTCCAGTTGAGCTCGCTCGTTTAGCGAATGACCTGAGAGATGTTGAATATTCTCTGACTCCGCTAGTTGAGTTGTATTTCTGGGAGGGAGTTTGAGTAGCATATCTGCTAGTGATAATTTTCTCCAAAATACTGTTTCAACATTGTTTTTCCGAGCTTGCGAGCGAGCCCAAAAAAGCGGGTATTGTGTATAACTCGTAATTCGTCGAGATCAGAAAATCTCGAGAACGACTCAAAAGACCTCGCCCCAGTAGGGGGAGTCGAGGAGGCCTTTCCCCAACCGAGGTGAGTTGAGAAGACCTCGCCCCAGCAGGGGCGAGTCGAGGAGGCCCCGCCCCAGCCGGGGCCGAGTTGAGAAGGTCTCGCCCTAGCAAGGGGTGAGTTAAGAAGACCTCGCCCCAGTAGAAGGCGAGTGGAGGAGACCTCACCCATTTACGGCGAGCGTGTCGGGGCGGTTGTTCGCAGATCATACCCCCTTCCCTTGAATTTGCCTATAAATAGGACCCCATGGCACAAGTATAGGGCACCTTCACCCCCCCCCCCCCCCCCATGAGGGACGAGTTCAGAGTTAGCCTCACTTGTGCCGAGCTCAGCAATGACTTTAGGATGAGAAGTTGTTATAAACTTCTGGGTGTGTGGAGGGACCTCCTCACTGCAGCATGCATGTCTTGTTTATAGGACAATCCAGAGCTATTCTTTTGATTCAACAGCTTCTTCTCGTCAAGACTCTCACAGGAAGACCACTAAATCAGTAAGATGTGACCACCCCTTGATCGGAACAAGCAAGGACCAAGTTTCTTGGGTTCCAACATTGCTGACTCCGCATAAATCAGGTGTCTTGTATAAACGTGAGGTATATGTGTATTTATTTTGAAATAAAATGAATTATAAAGTAGAAAATAAAGTAGTCTTATTTTGAAATAAATGAATATGTAATAAAATTTTCTGCTATATATATATATTGAAAATTATAAAATAATGATATTCACTAACACAATTACACAAATAGATTTATTTGGTATATATATATATATATATATATATATATATATATATATATATATATATATATATATATATATATATATATATATATATACTAGCATCTTCGAACGGCTCCGCCCTTCTCGATGCGTCGCTGCGGGCTTCGCCCGCAATCAAGCGGGCTTCGCCCGCTTGACCCCCGGCGGCTTCGCCCGCCCCCGGCGGGCTTCGCCCCACCGGCGGGCTTCGCCCGCCCCCCGCGGGCTTAAAAATATAATAATTATTAAATTAAAAGTATACTTTTATAATTATAAAAATATAATAATTATAATAATATAAATTTTCCCGCTGTGCAAAACCGGCGGGTTTATAGGGCCACCGCCGGCGGTGGCCCTGCCCGTGAGCTCCAGTCTGGAGCTCACGGGCAGGCCATGATGGGCGGCGGGCATCATCGGGCTTTTCATGGAAATGAACACAGTTTGTTTTGGTTTGGATAAATGCAGGCCATCTTGTTTTGATCCAACGGCAGAATCCATTTCCTTGGAGAACGGTCCAGATGCTTTCATGGTGTTCCAAATATGACTATTGTATTATATATATATATATATATATATATATATATATTATATATATATATATATATATATATATATATATATATATATATATATATATTCGTGGCTTAGAATCTAGAGGGCTGAGCAAATACTGCCGGGGAATCGTAGAACGACCCACAAAACCTGCCAGCCTCGGGGCGGACATTGCCGCCACAAGCCGTTAAAGGCGTGGGACGACGTTGACGGCAGACGTTACGGATGAACGGCGTGGGACCCACTGCGCTTCCTCACATGCTTCATTGCCATTAATGACGCCATAGCTCCGTTACGACAAGTGCTCTATAGTAACGGCAGCGCCGGTCACGCATAACTTGTGCCGGCGCGAACGGTACAGTCACCTGCAGTGATATACGCTAATTTCACCGCTTTGGATAGAAGAAGTCCTTTTTGTAGCTGCGGAAAGGGGAGCAAGCGACCATTGGCTCTGCTCGTGATAAATTGAAAATTTCGAGTTCGCCGGAGAACACGGAGCTGTATCTGGGAGACGAGCAGTCGATTTGCGGTTTCGCAGAAGAGGAAGGGAGAGGTCGCCGGCGTTTGAAGAAGCGGCGAGAGTGGCGTTACAGAAAGAGCGGTGGATCGAAGCCTTCGTAAGATAAGAACGAGAGAAGAGTGGCGTTGAAAGGGTAAGGTTTCTTCGCCTAATGTCCGCTTCTTCTTCTTCTTCTTCTTCTTCTTCTTTACGGGGGTTCTTCTGATTCGGAATTTGACGGGGGTTTTGGCTTTTGATTGAAGAATGGGTGGATGTGATCTGTACGAGGAGCTATGGAGGGCTTGTGCGGGGCCGCTTGTGGAGATACCGCGCGTTGGGGAGAGGGTTTACTATTTCCCTCAAGGTCACATGGAGCAGGTGAGCACAGCTTCTGTTTCTCCTTCAAATCTTCTTGAAATTTCTGATTTCTAATAAGAGAATTATTTTGAATTTTCTGATTTCTAATCTTCAATGAGTATGTGTAGTTAGAGGCATCGACTAATCAGGAATTGGATGAGAAGATTCCCCTATTCGATCTTCCCTCCAAGATTCTATGCCGTGTTCTAAACATAGAACTCAGGGTAAATTTTTTGTTTTGATAATTTTCCAAGTTGGATTATCCTGTAATCTGTATGCTTGTTTGATTGATTTTTCTTCAATTTCTTTTGTTTTCTGAAATTAGGCGGAGGCTGAAACTGATGAGGTTTATGCACAGATTACGTTACTTCCAGAGGCATCTGTAAGCAGTGCACCAGTTTTTTCTCTGGTTATTAGTCATATTCCTTTCTTCCCATTAGAATTTGGTGTATATCTAACATTTTTCTGATTGAATTTTGGCAGGCAGGCGAGTTCCAAACACAGGAACAGTGCCTCCCTGATTTGAAGAGGCCGTTGGTGAACTCATTCTGCAAGATATTGACTGCTTCCGACACCAGCACTCATGGCGGATTCTCAGTTCTCCGCCGCCATGCTAATGACTGCCTTCCTCCTCTGGTTCGTATTTACTTTTCATCTTTACTTTGTAAATTAATGTACTCGAGTTGTGGTTACTGTATATGTTTTTGGCTCTCTGTTTTGTCAGGATATGTCTCAGCCTACCCCAACACAGGAGCTTTCAGCAAAGGATCTACATGGGTTTGAATGGAGATTCAAACACATTTATAGAGGTAATTGATCTAAGGGCTGGAAAGTCAAACTTTGTGAAATATTGTTTCTAAGAACATGAAAAACTTTGTGACTGGCAGGTCAACCTCGCAGGCATCTGCTCACAACTGGATGGAGCACCTTTGTCACCTGTAAGAGATTGGTGGCAGGTGATGCATTTGTTTTCCTCAGGTAATAAGATAGTATGCTAGATTTGCTTCTTGTTTATGGTTTCTAAATATGAGAATGGATGGATTCCTTAACATCCTCCTTCTTACTTCCTATGTTAGATGAGCTCTGAATATGAGAATTTTGATTTTTTTTTTAGAGGGGAGGATGGAGAACTGCGTGTTGGTGTTAAGCGCCTTGTGCAGCAGAAAAGCACTATTCCATCATCTGTGATGTCGAGCCGTAGCATGCATCTTGGTGTTCTTGCTACGGCATCTCATGCTGTGATTGCCCAAACCTTCTTTACTGTCTGCTACAAGCCAAGGTTGGAATCATTTCAATCTTGATGTTCTACAAAGCTTCAATTTTGTTGGAATTTTTTGTTGATGTGATTCTCTACGGTTTATCAGAACCAGCCAATTCATTGTTGGCGCAAACAAATTTTTTGAAGCTGTTAACAGCGGCCATTCACTCGGGATGAAGTTCAGGATGAGATTTGAAGGCGATGATGTTCCAGAGAAAAGGTAGTTTATCCAGGCTTGATTATTTGCTTATAGTTATCAAATTAACATGAAATTATAATGCTATATTAAAAACAAGATATCTTTTTGGGGTGTAAATTTGGTTTGTGGCATTGTTTTAAAATATCACAGGTGTACTGGAACTATAGTGGGCTTTGGGGATCCGTCTTCTCCGTGGAAAGATTCGAAGTGGAAACATTTGAAGGTTCACATGACATTTCCTCCTCTATTTTGTTAAATTTGTGTTCATTCTAGATTTCTAGCGCAGCTCTTTATGTCTATATTCATACAGGTTCAATGGGATGAACCCGCCAACTTTCAGCGACCTGAAAGGGTTTCTCCATGGGAGATTGAGCCTTACAGTCCTTCAACGTCTTCCATTGCCGTGCCTCATTCCTTGTTTGCCAATAACAAAAGACCTAGATCGCTGACGGATCGCTCGGACGCCCAGGCATTAGGTAGCAATTTTAAAATCAATTGATGACTTCCAGTTTATGAGTCATGCTACAGATTGAAGTTTCAATGGAATTCTTAATTTCTTATACCATTCGTGTTTTGCAGAAACTTCACCATCTTTCTGGTACTCCGGCTCTATCAATTCACAGAGTTGTAATGCTACACGAATAATGTGGCCATCAAGTACAGTCGTTGATGCCGGAACTAGTTTGAACAACGGACTGAATTTTCAGAGCAGCGGAATTTCTGATGTTTTCTTTAAGCACAGTGCTATGTTAATGAACACGAAATCTTCACCCACAAATGCTTCACTGAAACTGTATCAGGACATGAGCCATGAGAAGCGGGCTGCTCCTCCTAAAAGGCAATCCATCCTTGGCTACGCAGTTGAGGAGCAGGAGCTGAATCTTTGTGAAGGCAAGGAGGAATTGAAGAAACCTGAGAATGCCGGCACATATCGGCTTTTTGGAATTGATTTGACCAGACCCTCCGATTTTTCATCACCTGCCGGGAAGAACACTTGGAGTGAGATCACGGAGGAGCCTCAAATTCATGTCTTTCAGTCCACTGAGTTCTCGGATCTGCAATCTGAATTACCCAAAGTTCAAACCTGTTTGAAGAAAGCTGAAGTGGTTTATGCGAAGGAGATTCCAAGCAGGCAAAATAGTTCCACCCGAAGCCGAATCAAGGTAAAGTTTTGATCTTTTTATTAAAGTTTCATGACAGATTGTTTTATATAGATATATATTTATATATCTAAAGTTTTCCTTGATCATCGTGCTGAAGGTTCACATGCATGGCGTTGCTGTTGGGAGAGCTGTGGATCTCATGAATTTGAGAGGGTATGATGAGTTGATTTCTGAGCTAGAGAAGATGTTTGAGATCAAAGGAGAGCTCTCTCAGAGGGATAAGTGGGAAGTAGTATTCGCGGATGATGAGGGCGATATAATGCTAGTCGGCGATGATCCATGGCTGTAAGTTCTTTTAGAACTCATCGTGTTCTATTCTTGCCATTCAATTTACCGGTTGACTCAGTTAACTTTTGCCCCTTTTCAGAGAGTTTTGTGATATGGTGAGAAAAATGTACATCTACCCAAGCGAAGAGATGAAGAAGTTGAAGCAGTTGTAGATTCAAACTTTTTGGTGAAGTGCCAGCTTGATTCCGCTTCATTGCTCAACATATTTTTGAGCGACGAAAAGCTTGAATTTTGAGGGGTTAGACATTTTTTTTATTATTGGTTTTCTGGAGATGGAAGGGGAGCCTAACCTGTTGAGGTGTTGCTGTGTGACCTTGAGGTCACGGGTTCGAGTCCTAAAAGCAGCTTCTTGCAAAAATGTGGAGTAAGATTTGCCTACATTCCACACTTGTGATGGGACCCTTCCCCTGACCCTCGCTACGCGGGGATGCTTTGTGCATCAGTTTGCCCTTTCTATTTGTTTTCTATTAATAAAAAGATTAAAGAGAGGAAGCAGTTTTTGATTAGTTGGGAGTATAGAATGTACAAGCTTGTTTAGAAAGATTTGTGCTGTGAATATAATGGTAAAGAGCAGTTCTTTGTAACTGGTGGCATGCTTTCATCATTCATCAATGGTTGGTTGCCTTCTGCTTTCAAATGTTCAGTTAATGGTTATAAAAGTACATTTTTTTATTTTCAAATTTGTTGATAGACCGCTTGCTTGTCCTTTCCCCGGCAGTGAATCTAAAAGTAATAAATATTTTTTGTGATGTACAAATGAAATGATGAATCCATCAGCTGCTTCTGGTCATATAGCTCATATGGAGTAAACCTTGCTAATTTTGTGTTCTTTTTGTGCTTGTTTGATGATCATTCTGATGAACTGTGCCACCCCCGAACCTCAAATCCTCTTGAGACCATGCTCAGCAGCAACAACTATGTGACTAATTGCCCTGCGATTAATTTTAACCATACATGATGTTTCTAGATCAGCTTAGAATTATTTGGAATCTTGTAATGTAGTTGTGTAGAATATTCTATTATATTATGGAGAATCCAAGGTGTGGAGAATCTTCTACTCTTGTGGAAGTCTCGAGTGTTCTGGAATTGTGGAGAAGGGTCATGAATGCAAGGTATATCAAAAAATGTGTAGAAGAATACAGAAGAATCTAGTCTCTTTGTGTGGAGAAGTTTAGTTTCTTCTTCGGTTTTGGAGGGAAAAAGTGAGGATGGTCTATAAAGGAGATGGTCTCTCCTCATTTTCATAATTCATGGTATATTTCAAACCCTAAACCCTTGCTAATAGAGGTGTTAGAACCATCACTGTCATTCCTAGAGTGGACGCTCTAAGCCAGACTCATTCTTTGGTAAGCGGAATGCCAAAGAAGTTGAGAACTTCCTATTGAAGATGAATTATTTTGAGGGATGTCATCTCAAAGAGGATACAACTAACGTCGAACTGCATTCCAGTAATTTATGGTCGACGGTTCAGTAATTTATGGTCAACGGTTCAGTAAATCATGGCTACCGGTTCAATAATTTTAGGCCGACAGTTCAGTAATTTCTGGCCAGTGATTCAGTAATTGATGGTCGGACTGCGGTTGAGTAATTCAAATAATTATGTATCAAGCATGAAAGAAGCTGATGGAGCTTAGGGTTAATGAGAACAATGGCAAAATATGTTAACGAGTTTACAACTCTTTGTTACAAATCCCTGATATGTCGGGGGAGGATCACCAATTATACTTTGCAGATGGACCGCAAATATGGGCAAAACAAGAAGTATGAAGATGAGAATCTTGTTTTGTCGAGGAAGTAGTTGCAAGTTGCAACGAAGTCACTCGGCGAGTAATTTAGAAGAAGACAGACCACCAAGACAATGGTGGGGGAGCTTTTTTTTAATCAAAAAAATCTTGTGCTTCATCAAAGAAGATGTAAGGAAAAAATGACCTCTCTCTTACTTTGCATGTAAGGGATCACATCACGTGAAGGATTGTTTAAAGCTTGGATCTTTGACTACTATGATGAAAGATGAGACAACAAATGGGGGTGAAGAAGAGCCAAAAGAAGAAGCAAGGCTAAGTATAATGCAATGCCTCAATGTCATGTACACTCGAGGAGGTTGGGAAAGAACAAGAGGCTCCTGCAACAATCACCCACCTTTGCGATGTTTCTTTTGTAGAGGGTCGCAGAAAGTCAATGATTGCTCCACCTTGGAGAAATTAAGGACGCAACCGATCGAGTTGGAGCAAAGTGTAACTTCAAGCTGGGGAGATCGAGCCACATCAATGCTAAAATAAAAGTGTGAAGTCAAGGGCAAGTAATGATGGATGCGGAGATCAAGGGAACAAGGATGAGTACCTTGGTGGTCACGAGTGCTATTATCTTCATGTCCAAGACTGTTGCACAAGGATGAGCTTGTTTTGAGAATAAGTGTAAAGACTTGGGAGGACCCCTAGCGCCGCCCGGCCCACCAGCAGTCCATGGAGGACCCATGGCACCACGGTGGTACAGCCGGAATCTACAAGGCTTGCAGGTCGTACACCTCAACCAAATCTCCGCGTCTGTTTCTCAGCAGCGGAAGGTTGTTGGCACGGGGCTTCGAACCCGCAACCCTTGATAAGCAACCTTCAACAGTTCTCATCACCAACTGAGCTGCAGCTTATTAAGGGTTGCGGGTTCGAAGCCCCGTGCCAACAACCTTCCGCTGCTGAGAAACAGACACGGAGATTTGGTTGGGGTGTACGGGTTGCAGGCCTTGTAGATTCTGGATGTACCACCGTGGTGTCATGGCTCCTCCATGAGCTGTTGGTGGGCCGGGCGGCGCTAGGGGTCCTCCCTAGGTCAATACAATAAGTCCCTGTTGAAATTCACAAGATGATCAGGTGATAGCTTTGATACCAAGTAAAACTTTCAGAGGTATCAAGCTGACAACTTGATCAAGCGGAAAGCGGGAACCAGGCGCAGGAACACTCCAACCATAAACTGAGCTAAGCAAATCAGAGACAACATAGAGCAACCACAAATCTTGTATTATCAACTATCTTCATTACAAGGCAAGACATACATGTCGAGACATGATTTTGTCAAGTACAAAGGAGAAGCAAACAAGCAACAAGTAATTTCAAGTCGGGCGGACTGCCTCAGAGACCGCCGAGTCCGCTGAGAACGCCAACCCGCTGCTGCACCACTGATCTACGGAGTCCGCAAAATCCGCAGACAACCCGTTGTTCTGCTGAACGACCGCTCTGCAAGCCGTCGCCGAACTGAAAGAACAGATCGCTTAGGCCGCCGAGACCGGCGGACAGGTTGTTGAACTGGAATTGCTGAAGGAGAGAAGACTGGTTGGCCGCACAAGCGACCTGTTGTAAACCAGCCAATTGTTAACCGCGAGCTCCACTGATTCCTGACCGCAGTCAGAACAAAACTTTTGGCTTCTCAGTGTTAGCCGCTCAACCTGCAAACAACAACCAGTTAAACTTTCTCAATCCACGCGGACAAGAAAACCGAGGCTGCGACAATTAATCCACGCTTAACTTACTGTTCATTCAATTACTGTTGATGTGACGAGAGGTCCTATTTATTGGCGCGGAGAGAAGTGTGGTCACCTCCCAAGTGGATAGAGTCACCACCCCAGCCCGCAGCTAGCACCAAGCAGTCTGCCCAGTCCGCAAGGAGAAGGCCGGACACCAACCAATCCACCAGGCACCAAGGCAAGAAACCAGTCTGCAACCCGGCGGACACCTCACCGGTCCGCACGTTGTAGCAGACACAACACCAGCCCGCATAGCCTACGAATCAGTGCAACAGCCCGCAACACAAGTCCACGACCAACAGGCACAAACCGCTCGGTCAACCAGCGGACATTGCGGACACTGCGATCAACCTGGACTCGTCACATATTGTGACGAAGTCCATCAACCAGTGAACCTCTGGCACGAGCTCGGCGGACAAGAACCCAGATCGCCAGCTCCAAGGCAGTCCGCCAACCATGAACACGATTATCACCAACTGCTCCACCAGAGATCAAGGGCACGGGCCAATGCCGATCTCACGATCTCCAAACGCAGTCCGCCACAAACGTACTCCGTGAACTCAAAAAGAGTCTGTCACTTCCCCGCGGATATACCACCTATCTGCATGGTTACTTCAGCAGAACAAGCTGAACAAGCTGGTCGCCATCACCAGGCCGCAACCTCAGACTGTCCAGGCCGCACCATCAGTCCGCCAGACTGTCCGCCCAGGTCGCGCGGTCTGTCTGATCAACTCCCACTTTCACTTCACAATTTTCAACACTCCCCCTTGAAGTGAGAAGTGATGACCAGGCCCAGCAACCCCCGTAACTGTGTAAATGGCACCTTCGGCAACGGCTTCATGAAGATGTCTTTAATGTTGTCCTCACTACGCACATGCTCCACCATAAGAGATCTTTTCAACACCTTCTCCCGAATGAAGTGGTGCTCAATCTCTATATGTTTGGTCTGTGCGTGACAAACTGGATTATTCACCAGTTTCATGGCACTTTCATTGTCACCGCACAGCAAAGTTGGACCGCGCATTTCTTCATAGACGTCCTCTACTAATCTCCTGAGCCAAATGACTTCCCGAGCAGCCAAGGCCGAAGAATTATACTATGCTTCCGTAGTAGGGAAGGACACCGAGTCTTGTTTCTTGCTACACCAAGATATATTGGATGATCCACATGTGAAGACATAACCGGATGTTGACTTCCGGTCGTCTGAATCTCCCTCATAATCAGCATTCGAGTATCCTTGAATAGTAAAACATGTGCCTCTCCTATAAAGGATACCCATATCAGAAGTGGCGTTCACGTACTTCAGGATGTTCCTTGCCGCCATCAGATGAGCCTTCCTGGGTTCCATCATATACCGACTTACTCGGTCAACCGCATAAGCAATATCTTGTCTTGTAATCGTCAAATAGATAAGATTCCCAACCAGAGCCCGAAACACCAAAGGATCTGGAAGAATCCTTCCCTCATCCCGCCGAAGTTTGATGCCTGAATCAAAAGGAGTAGAGCTACTCTTCCCCTCCCACATGCTGAATCGTTGAACGATCCGTTCCACATAGCCCTTCTGGGACACGAGTATGTCGCTCTCTTTCCTTTCCACCTCAAGTCCAAGGAAATGGTGGAGCTCACCCAAATCCTTCATCTTGAACCTTATAGCTAGCTCTACCCTGAGCCTAGCTACCTCCTCCTTGGAGTTCCCCGTGACGATCATGTCATCCACGTACAACATCACCAAGACCAGAAGCTCCCCCTTCTTCTTGATGAACAGGTTCGAGTCTGAATTTGAAGCAAGATAGCCGCAAAACTGGAGGTATTCTGCAATCTTCCCATACCAGGCTCGAGGAGCCTGCGTCAGACCATTGAGGGCTTTCCGGAGCTTGCAGACGTAGTCCGGATGTTCTTCAGATATGTATCAAAGTGGCTGATCCATGAAGATGTCTTTGTCGATCTCCCCATAAATAAAGGCGTTATTTACGTCTAGCTGCCACATCATCTAGCCCTGGCAAGCCGCCAAGGCCATCACCAACCGTACTGAAGTCATCTTCACCACGAGACTGAACGTCTCCTCATAGTCTTCGCCGTACTGTTGTGAAAAGCCTCGAGCTACAATGCGCGCCTTGTACCGCTTAATGCTTCCATCCGCCTTCTTCTTCAGCTTGTAAACTCACTTGCAGGTCACAGGAGTAACGTCAGCCACCTTAGCCACAAGGTCACATGTCTCATTCTTCTTGAGGGCAGCCATCTCCTCATCCATGTTATCTTCCTACTCCTTGACTCCAGTGGCTTTATTAAAGCTAGAAGGCTCTCGCTCATCCAGGGGGACTGCGAAGAAACAAGAGACAAAGCTCACTGTGTTTCCTTCGCAATAACGAGCTGGTGGCTTGATGGTCCTCTTCGACCTCCGAAGAGTCTGCTCCTTGCTCACCACCTCTGCTGGTTCTTCAGATCCAGCTCCAATCTCGGGCACACTTGGATCGTCGCTCCCCCTGCTTCCTGAGCTTCTGCCTCAGAGCTTGAAACACCTGGAGCTCTAGGTGACACAGGCAGCTCCACTTGTAAATCTTCAGCAGCCTCCTTCTGCCCTTCATCAACCCTGCTCTCCTACAGCTCAACAGAGCCACCTTCATAGGACGTTAGTTCATCAAAGACCACGTCTCTTGATACAACGAACTTCCTTGTCGCAGGATCCATGCACTTCCATCTCTTCTTCCGCTCATCATAGCCCACAAAGATAAGTTTTCTTGTCTTTCCATCAAGCTTGGTCCTCTGAGCATCCAGGACATGAACATAGCAGGTTGATCCAAACACCCGAAGGTGTTCCACGCTCGGCTTCTCCTTGAACATCATTTCAACGGGAGACTTCATGTTGATCGGACTTAGAGGCATCCAATTGATGACATAAGTTGCGCAGGTCATTCCTTCAGCCCAAAAGGACCTGAGAATGCCCTTTGCATGAAGCCAGCACTTGCAGGTTTCCGTTAGATGATGGATCTTTCTCTCCGCTACTTCATTTTGTTATGGAATATGAGCACAAGTGAGCTCTCTCTGGATCTCGTGCTTCCTGCAGAAGTTAAAGAACTCGGATGAAACAAACTCACCTTTGTTGTCTGATCTAAACTTCTTGATCCGCATGTCAAGCTGGCCCTCCACCAGCTCCTTGAACTCCACAAATAATTGGAAAGCTTCTGACTTCTCATTCATGAAATACACCCAAGTGTATCTTGAGTAGTCATCAATCAGTATGAGCATATATCTGCTGCCTCCAAGACTAGCAGTGATAGTTGGCCCCATCAGATCACCATGGATACACTCCAATGGTGTCTTGCTCCTTGTTTGTGACGTGTCAAACGAAAGGCGATGAGCCTTACCGTACTGACACCCCGCGCAAACATGGCCATCTCTGTAGGATGACAACTTCGGCAAGCCTTTTACATAGCTCCTCATCGTCATAGCTTTCAGCTTGTCCATCCCAACGTGCCCTAGTCTTTCATGTCAGATAGTCGCGCTATCGTTAGCCCTCATCTGATCAACATAAGATCTTGTTGATAAAACAAACAAGTCTCTTACTCTTCTCCCTACATAAGCAACATCAGCCTTATCCGCTGATACGTTGCGAAAAAACCTTACTTCTGTTGGGCTAAACGGAACATGATATCTCGCGTCAACTGCGTTGGTCACTGAGAAGAGGTTCTTCTTCATGCTAGGTACGTGATACACACTCCTTAACGTGAGCAGACCCTGAGCACTATCCAAAAAAACAACACCCTCCTTCTCTACAGTATGAACAGAATCATCAGCTGTAATAATAGCTTCATTACCTGAGAACGTTTGCAGCGATGAGAACTTCGACTCGTCTCCAGTAAGGTGATGATCACACCCCGAGTCAACTATCCAGTCATCTTGGTAGTCGACGGTGGAAAGAGCACGAACACATGTGCTCGTCATGAAAGCTCCTCCCCACCCGGCTTCCTCAACACTGGAGCCAGCTCCCTCCTTATCTGCAACATGTCCAGGCTGCAGCTTGACCTTGCAGTCGCGCTTGAAGTGACCCGGCTGATTACACATGTAGTACTTCAACTCCTTCTTTCAGTTCTTCTTAGGAGCAACGCTCCTCTCTTGCTGATAGGAAGTTGAAGACTCATGCTCAGCAGCAGTCTTCTTCTTCTTCTCTCATCTCTTCTTCTTCTTATCAGTAAAGAGAGTTTCACTATCTCCTTCAGAGATAGTCACCCCGGCCATCTGCCTAGCCAAGCTTTCATGTGACGCCAGCAGATTCTCCAGCTCCAGCAAATATGGCTGAGTCGCCCATCCTTGAACAGAGGTCACAAAGACCACATATTCCTTCTGCAAACCGCGAATTATGTGTCTCTTCAACTTAGCTTCAGAAATGGGCTCATCAGGATCCAATGTTGATATTTCAGCGCACATGTTCTTCATCTTAAGAAAGAACCTTGAGATGGATAGATCTCCTTGAGTTGCTTTAGCCAACTCATTCTCTAAGAACTATAACTGCGCTACATTCTTCCTGTTGAACAGACCATCAATGGTTGTCCAAATATCAGCAGCAGACTCACATCCTAAGATGTGATCAAAGATCTCAGGTGAGATAGCCCGCTTGAGAGAAAAATCTGTCTTTGCATTGGTCTTCTTCCAAGCTCTCGCATGATCAACATAACCAGTTGCAGCAGTCACTTTTTGCTTATCGTCACCACCAATGACTTCCCACAACTCCTCACCCAGAAGATAGCTCTTCATACACGACTTCCACTTCTTAAAGTTAGTCGCTGTAAGAAGTTCAATACCAATACCCCTTGAGTAATCTCCTTCCATTGCAACAACCACTGATCACTAGCTTCCAGAAGCGCCGAACACAACTAAGGTTGATCACTGCTCAAGTCATTGTTCTCTCTGATATCATGTTGAAATTTCACAAGATGATCAAGAGATAGCTCTGATACCAAGTAAAACTTTCAAAACTATCAAGCTGACAACTTGATCAAGCAGAAAGCGGGAATCAGGCGCAGGAAAACTCCAACCATAAACTGAGCTAAGTAAATCAGAGACAACAGAGAGCAACCACAAATCTTGTATTATCAACTATCTTCATTACAAGGCAAGACATACATGGCGAGACATGATTTCGTCAAGTACAAAGGAGAAGCAAACAAGCAATAAGTAATCTCAAGTCGGGCGGACTGCCTCAGAGACCGTCGAGTCCGCTGAGACCGCCAAGCCGTTATTGCACCACTGATCTACGGAGTCCGCGAAGTCCGCTTCTGTTGAACGACCGCTTTGTAAGCCGCCGCCGAACTGAAAGAACAGACCGTCTAGACCGCCGAGACCGGCTGACAAGTTATTGAATTGGAATTGCTGAAGGAGAGAAGACTGGTTGGCCGCACAAGCGACCTGCTGCAAACCCGCCGATTGTTAACCGCAAGCTCCACTGATTCTTGACCGCAGTCAGAACCAAACTCCTGGCTTCTCAGTGCTAGCCGCACAACCTGCAAATAGCAACCAGTTAAACTTTCTCAATCTGCGCGGACAAGAAATCGAGGCCGCAGCAATTAATACACGCTCAACTTACTGTTCATTCAGTTATTGTTGATGTGACGGGGGGTCCTATTTATAGGCGCGGAGAGGAGTGTGGTCACCGCCCTAGTGGATAGAATAACCACCCCAGCCCGCAGCTAGCACCAAGCAGTCCGCCCAGTCCGCAAGGACAAGGCCGGACACCAGCCAATCCGCCAGGCACCAAGGCAAGAAACCAGTCTGCAACCCGACGGACACCTCACCAGTCCGCACGTTGTAGCGGACACAGCACCAGCCTGCACAACCCGCAAATCAGCGCAACAGCCCGCAACACAAGTCCACGACCAACAGACACAAACCGCCCGATCAACCAGCAGACATTGCGAACTCTGTGATCAACCTGAACTCGTCACAGATTGTGACCAAGTCCATCAACCAGTGAACCTCTGGCGCGAGCTCGGCGGACAAGAACTCAGATCGCCAGCTCCAAGGCAGTCCGCCAACCATGAACGCGATTATCACCAACCGCTCCACCAGAGATCAAGGGCACGGGCCAATGCCGATCTCGCGATCTACAAACGCAGTCCGCCATAAACGGACTCCGCGAACTCAAAACGAGTCTGCCAATTCCCCGCGGATATACCGCCTATCCGCCCGGTTACTTCTGCAGAACAAGCTGAACAAGCTGGTCGCCATCACCAGGCCGCAACCTCAGACCGCCCAGGCCGCACCATCAGTCTGTCTGACTGTCCGCTCAGGCCGCACGGTCTGCCGGATCAACCCTCACTTTCACTTCACAACTTTCAACAGTCTCCACTTGTATAAATTGAGTGCGCTTATTGTTGTTGAGTGTTGTTGTATCTATTGAGCTTTGTATGTCTTGATCAATCATCTTCGTAACCGCCTTGCAAATTCATTCAAAAGTATAGTAAGAGCTTGTCCCTTAATTTCTCTCCATCTTTTTGGAGTCAGACTTACTTGATTAGCATAAATTAGAAGTAAAAAGATATGTATGAAATTTAAAATTATTATAAATGATTTCTTGGAAAGCTGTTTTTGTCAAAGCCTCACAGGCCATGCAGAAATATAGAATAAAGATAACTAGAGACTTGGCTCCGTTTGGGAGACTTATTTTCACCGGTCAAACGGTTACGATCGAATGAACCAGACTTTAATTTTGGTATTAAGGTCCAGTTCATCCGGTCGTAACCGCTTGACCGGTAAAAATAAGTCCCCCAAAAGAAGTCTTAGGCTCCGTTTGGGTGGACTTATTTTCACCGGTCAAGCGATTGCGACCATATGAACCGGACCTTAATTAAAGTATTGTTCATGCGGTCGCAACCGATTGACCGGTGAAAATTAGTCCCCCCAAACGGAGCCTTGGTTTGGTGCGGATTTTTTTGCTCTCGTGAGTTTTGATAAAAGTGTCGTCATCATAATGCGTGTTTGGCAAGACAATGATTACTACTGCCACCAAAAAAAAACAAAATTTTGAACATAAACTGGATGAAATTTATTAGATGAGGTTGCCCATTCACAAATGACAGTTCATATTCACTGCATTCACGACTGCCACCACCTTGCCAACAGAACTTAAGTGATTAAATTTATAAACTTTTCCAGGAGAAATGCTCCTCGGCTCCCTAAACTAATAATAAAGACACCATTAACCATGTATATATATATATATATAGTCACTTAAATTAAATTAAATTATCTAAGGAAAATATTTGAGAGCCGAAACTTTTCATGCACTATTATATTATAATTATTTGATCCAAAGATCACTGCATAAATCAGGATTTAACATTGACAATTATGATATACTTTTGAGTCCAGCTACATGCAGGATGTTTATATCAAATTAAACACAGTGTGTGATGCTCTTTTTTTTTTACTTTTATTCTATTTATTGTCCACTAGCTACCTTTGTTACTGGGAACACCAGCAGCATCCGCACGACTATGGCTCCGTTCATGGTGGTGGTGGTCATGAACATGAGATTAAATTGTAATTTGTTAACGCTCGTCTAAGGAACTAAATTCATTTTTATGTTCAAACAGAAGATGATGTTTATTACTTGATCCTTAACGAATGACGGTGTAACCCATGCGTTTAAGAGCGAAATGAATCCTTTCATAAACCCCCAAGCCCTAAGTTACGTGTTTAGGAGCCCCTACAATTTTAAACCATCGGCATTTCCTCTCGTCACAAGGAAGCTTGTTCATCTTGTTGGGACTTCATGAAAGGCATCCATTTGTGCTCTCTACCTTCAACCATATGCAAGTGTTTTAAATTGCTAAAGGAAGACTTGATCACCAGCCACCTTGCCCAAAGGATATAATAATTAAATATTTTTTATTGATTTAGACTTGCATATTTTTCTGTATTTTTTTAATTATTTCAGAAAAATAATTAGGTCCATCGCCAAGTACCAATTCCTTTTGTTAATCTTTTGGAAGGGGTGAATACTGTAAAAAGGGGGAATTTATATATGCAGTTTATGAATGACTATTTGCAGCCCATAAATGATTTAGGCTCCGTTTGACATTGCTTTTTCCTATAAAAAATATCACCGTTATAGAATGTATGTTTCGCACGAAAATGATTGTGATCACCACTGACGGGGATGAAGCTCCATTTAAAGCCTTGTGAGTGCATTTAACCACTCCCCCCCCCATGATTTCTCATATTATGGAGATCAAGGTTTGACCGGTCAACCCACTTCTCATGATCTCCTCCACAATATGGGAGGATCATGGGGGCCACCATTTCAATAACTACCGCCGCCGGCCGCCACCTCCACCGCCGAATGGCCGTCAGGCCGCCGCCGAATGGCCGTCAGGCCGCCGCCGAATGGCCGTCAGGCCGCCACCGCTTGCAGGTTGGTCACCGTCTGATCACTATGGTGTCTCCATCGCCGTCTGATCTACAGATAACCACCGACAAACCACCAGGTTAGTGGGGGCCCACCATAACCACCTCCTGGAGGCTATTAAAGGAACTGCATGTCTCCTCATTTCTCACTTTTTTGCTCTCTGAGCCTTCTTCTTCCTCAGGCCAGAGCTCTGCCGAACTCCTCCCTTGGGTCATCTTCAAACCGTCTACGAGCCAGACGAACGCCCAAGTACCCAAGTGCGCAGAGAAGGGAAGAAGACGACTATCACCAGCACTCAGGTACACCGGCCACCAAGCAGCACCCAACACTCCCTCGGCGCAGCTTGTTTCCCGTTATGAGTCAAGAATTCTCTCTCACCACCAAGTTGTAACGAGGACCTGCCTGTCGCACTTGATTCTCCAAACATATTGTAACTGCAAGCTGATAGTGGACTTTGACCGACACAGATCCGGTCACGTGGTTTTTTATCCAGTTGAGGGGGTTTTACATATTAAAACCTAGATGTGGGCATAAAAACCGGGTCTACCGGACCGGCCTAGGCCCGGCCTGGAAAAAGCCTAAAAGGCCCAGGCACGGGCAGGCCCGATCCAGGCCCAGGCCGGACTTTGAAGGCCTAACCATGCCCAGTTTTCAGCGTGTAGCCCCGCCTGGTGCCCAGCTCGGGCAAAACCCGGGCTTTAGCCTGGCCTGGGACCAGGTCGGGCAAAGCCTGGGCCAGGCTTGAAAAAACCTGGCACAAGCCCAACGGTTGCATTAACGACTCTTTAAAAAGAGCCTTAAAGGCTTTCCTGGCAGCTTGCCAGGAAATGACTTAATGTCATTTCCTGGCAACTGTTGTCAGGAAATGACATTAAGTCATTTCGTGGCAAGCTGTCAGAAAAAGCGGCAGCTTAGGCAGCAAATAGGCTGCCTAGGCTTCTTTTCATCGATTTTTTAAAAAATATTTTTTTTTATTTATTTTAAATTCTATATAAGTATATAACCCCTTACCCCAACACCCCCCCCCCCCCCATCCGATCACTCTCTCTCTCACTCTCATACTATCTCTTTCCTACTTCCCAAATTTTTCTTCGATAGCGTCTTCCTCTTTGATGACATCTTCCTCTTTGATTGCATCTTCTTCTTCGATGTCAGTGTCCTCGACATCCGTCGCGCATAAAATTGTGGAGCACAAGCACACGACTCCAGTCTGGGAGCACTTTGAAAAAGTGCGTGTGGGCGCATAATTTAAGGCGAAGTGCAAACACTGCTCCAAATTTCTGACCGCTAGCGGGAATTCAACGTTCGCGCGATATATCAAATTGTGTCTGCCTAAACAAGCCCCGGAGACAAGTCAAGCACAAATTGTGGCAGGCGGGCAAATTTGGGCGTACAATCAAATGCATCAACGAGAGCTACAAATGGAGAACGTCATCAAGCGAGGATTACCGTTCAGACACTACGATAATGAGGACGAGACATACTACATGCATGCAGGATTTCAACCAAAATATCAGCAGATAAGTAGATCTATACTTAAGCGTGATGCATATAAAGCTTATTTACAATCAAAATAATATTTAATTAATTATTTTGAAACTTTTGACGGTAGAGTTAGTCTAACGAGTGATGTCTGGAGTAACAATATTAAAGCAGGATTATCGTATATGTGTATTACGTGTCATTGAATCGATTCCGATTCGTGAGAGCTAAATAAACGTATTATATGTTTTGAATGTTTTGAATATCCACATACAGGTCAAGTTATTTATCACTTAATTACTAAATGTATTCGTGAATTTAAAATTAAAGATAAAATTATTAGTATTTCTTTCGATAATGCTACTAATAATACGGTAGCAATCGTGTATTTAAAACGGGATTTGAAAGCAATATTAAATGGAATTTTTTTCATACTTGTTGTGTATGTCATGTTTTAAATCTAGTTGTGCAGGATAGTTTAACATATATGAAACTTTATATTAATAAAATTCGTATTATGTTAAAATATATTTACAGTTCTAAAAAAATGAAAATAAGATTTTAAAAAATTTGTAACTGCACAAGGTCATAAATTTTTAAAACATGAATTTGATATGCCTATAAGATGGAATTCAACCAATAAAATGTCAAAACGAGCCGTACAATAAAAAACACAACTAATGGAATTTTATAGTATGTTTGAAATGCATGATCTTCAGATTTTGATTAGGATGCGATTGAAATTTATATGAATTTGCTAGAAATTTTTTATAGATCAACAACTATTTTATTCGTCGTTTATTATCCGACGAGTCCACTTATTATCGAAAATTTTGTATTAAATGCAGAAAAATTTAGTGTTTATAAAAAATATGAAAATTGGTGTCCGTTAATTAAAATAATGAAAGAAAAATTTAAAAATATTATAAAGAAATGTCTGCTATGTTTTCATACGTCGCAGCTTTAAATACTTTAATAGGTGTAGATGTCGTAGAAAATCTTATAGAAGAAATTAATAGTAATTTGAATTTAAATCAAACATTTATGTATTATGATAATATAAGTGTTTCAAAATTTAATAATGATTTTACTAAATTTTATAATTATTATGATGAGCTATATGGATCACGACCTAGAGAAAAAAAACACAACTTAAAACAAAATATAGTTTTAAAAATAAAATTTTAGAATTAACAGCCCGCAAAAAACAAAGAACGACAATTATTTTACATGAATTAGGATTATATATGAAAACACAATTTTAATATTTTATGAGTTCAAATGAAATAGAAAATTTTGATATTTTACAATGCTGGAAAAATAAAGTTAATACGTATCTTGTTATGACATTCATGGCCCGAGATTTACTAACAATCCAAGTAAGTACAGTAGCTTCGGAGTATGCGTTTTCTTTAAGTGGCAGGATTCTGAACGAGCGAAGGAGCCACCTGACCGACGAGTCTTTAGAAATTTGCATATGTTATAAGGATCACATGGATGCTATGAATAGGAGACAACACGTCGTAACGATCGAAAATAACTCGTCCGAGGTTGAAGACGAGCTAAGCGGCCTAAATTTGGCCGGTGAAAATCAAAGCTGAACGACACCTTCGGGTTTCGAGCGATTGAGACATCGAGTATTGTATTTTTCTTAAGTGTAATTTTTTTGTATTTTTTAAATTTTTTGAGCTTATTGTAAATTAGTGATTTTTTTTTAAATAATAATGTAATTGTTTTTTTTTTTAAATTTTGACCTAAATTAATAATGTTAATTTATTTTAAAAAATAAATATTTTATTAAAATAATTTTATATTTTATTTAGCCGGGCCAGACCCAGGCCCGACCTACAGGGCCTAGACATGCCTCATCCTGAGGACGAGGCCTGAGCTCGGCCCGGGCCAGGCAAAAACCAGGCCCGGGCCCGGGCTTTTTTGAAAAGGCCCGGACCTAGCAGGTCCGGGCTCGGCCTGGGTCTGTCAGACCTTATGCACACCGCTATTAAAATCTTGTGTGTCAACTCTCTATTTTCATTGACTGTTTGCGAACTAGATCATCCTGAGAGATAAGACGATCCAGTTTATTCCGGTCCGACCGATACGCCGAGTTAGTCCGCAACCGCCACCAAAAAAGACGTTTCATGACCATCAAGTTCACGTCCACTGCCCAGAGAAGAAAGGGCGCCGTAATTAAAATTTGAGAATGAGACAAGAGTACACCTATCGCCTAGCTGCATATAAATGAATAAATATCATAAATATTTTCTTGGACATTTGAGGAATTTATTTTTTTCCCTGCTAAATTTAATCTCCCCAAACTTGGGCTACAATTATTTTAAATTTGATCCTGTCAAACTTAAATTTTTTTTATTTAATTTAATTGCAGTGTCACGTGGGGCCCACTTGTTCCCCCGGTAGAGAGAACTGCATTTACTTTTAAATTATTCTATTGTTAACTTTGTCCACATTAGGTGACATTTCCATTTTTTTAAAGGATGGGTGGATGGTATAAATAACTGCATTCCCAAAATATTTAAAAATAATAATTTAATTTAGTTTTTTTTTAAAAAAAATCTAGGTGCAAAATCTGTTTAAAAAGTCAACAGACAGAACTAATTTTAGACAAATTAGAAATTTTAGTAGCATATTTCAATCAAATGAAATATTCGGGACATTTTTTAAATGCTCTTCAGACTTAAGGGACAGATTAAATGTATTAATCTGTCCCTAACTCCAGGAGAGTTCTCGCCCATTGGATTGATTCCTACGCGCGAGAACCTCCAAATTCTACCTTACAGTTGTCCGTACCAACTTCAGAGAATCGATTCCTATTTGTATTATATATATATATACAAGCAGTCATGCACGGGGGGGACCCCCTGCAGGGCAACATTTATCGTGGGGGCGATATTTGTCGTGGGGGCGACATTTGTCGTGGGGGCGATATTGGTGGGGGGCGGCGACATTGATCGTGGGGGGCGACATTGGTCGAGGGCGGCGACATTGATCGAAGGCGGCGACATTGGTCGTGGGAGGGCACATTGATCGTGAACTGCGACATTGATCGTGGGGGCAACAATGGTCATTTGGTCGTGGGTGGTGACATTGATCGGGGGCGGCGACATTGATCGGTGGGCGACGACATTGGTCAGGAGCGGCGACATTGTCGTGGGGGACGACATTAGACGTGGGCAGCGACATAAATTCTTCAATTCTGAATTTTGGTTCTAAGATTTAGAGTGGACAGGCTACTGCCTTAAACTTTCTATTCTATAAGGGGGAACTTCAGATTCAACAAAATGACTTAAATATTAGGTAGTAAATTTAAGGGAACTTCATATTCTGCAAAATGGAAGGTTCTCGGAGAACTACATAAATTTAAGGGAAGTACAAAAATCTCCAGTTTTGAAATCTCGAAGAGTGGTTATACCTAATATTTTATGGTGCTAAATCTTCAGTTCTACCTTACATTTTGCTGAATTTTCAATGTGTGTTGTAACTTGTAAGGGAGAACTATTTTATGCTATTTTATATTGTGCAAAATGCCATAAATGCAAATGAGTACTTCAAAAAACTGAATCTCCTAAATATAAGAGAACTATTTTATGTTATCAATGCCTTAAAAGAACATTGAGAGCATAGTGAGATTTAGCAAAATGATAAAACTAAAGAAACATTCTTCTTGAGAGCATATTGAAAATTACACCAGAAAAATATAAAACAACAGCCACTATTCACGTAGTCACATTATGAAAATTACACATTGAAAATTACACACAAAATACATTTTATCATATCATAACAACTATGTCTACATTCTTTTTGAGAGTAAAAAGTCGAGAATAGGTAAGAGAACGAACCATAAAACTGAAGAAAAATCTAAAACTGCAATCATATAAGCGGATTCAGTAAAATCTAAAACTAAATAAAAGTATCATAAAATCAGATTCAACAAAACCATAAAACCATAAAATCATATTCAGAAAAATATAAAACCGCAGATTCAGTAAAACCCTATAAATCAGTAGGCTACAAAAACATATCAGTGGGGGACCCAAAAATCAGTAAGCCTTAAATTTGGCTTACTGAATTAAGGCTTTCAATCAGTCGTACACGGGGCACCCCGTGCGGGGCGGCAACATTGGTCTGGGGCGGCGACATTGGTCGGGGGCGACGACATTGATCGAGGGCGATGACATTGGTCGTCGGCGACAACATTGGTCGTGGGAGCAAACATTGGACGTGGGCGGCGACATTGATCGAAGGAGACGACATTGGTCGAGGGGGGCGACATTGGTCAAGGGCGGAGACATTAGTCGTGGGAGGGGGACATTGATCGTGAACGGAGACATTGGTCGTGGGGTGGGGCGGGCAACATTGGTCGTGGGGCGACACTGGTCATGGGGGCGACATTGGTCGTGGGCGGCAACATTGGTCGGGAAGACGACATTGGTCGTGAGTGACATCATTGGTTATATGTGGCGACATTGGTTTTGAAAGCTTTCGGGCATGTATTAGAAGAAGTAATACAGCACATGAAAAATGCGATGTAAATATCTATTATAAATTTCAGTTATATATGAAGAGAACTGCATAAGTGTCAAAGTCTGAGCAATTCATAACATAAAGTTATTTGTATTAAACTATTCACAGCATAAATCTATTTTAACTCCTTCATTCATTTAGTAGCAACATCACTGGATTTATCCCAAGACAATTTCACAGTTCCAAAGAAATTGCGAGGAAAAACTTATAAACATTAGCCAGTGACACCAATATCCAATAGCCAATGATTTATCCAAAGAAAATTTACAACATCACTGGATTTATCCAATATCCAAAGAACTGAAAACAGTACGATAGAACACAAAAAAACGAACCTGAAGGAAGTTCGCTTGCCGGAATCTCTCTATTGCACAGGTAACTGAAGGAAGTTGTTGAGGAACTCTTGAGGAGGGCCTGAAACATAAAAAACTGGAAAACACAAAAATCTGAGAAAACCAAAATCTGAAAATAATTTTTGCAGCTAACATCAAAAGAGGAAAGGTGAATATGGTTCACTTATAATAGCACAAAAAAAAAATCGGACCTGAAGAAAGATTGCTTGCCGGACCTGAACTATAAGGGAAGGCAAAAATGTGGTTGGTGTAGCATTGCTGAAAACAAAAAAAATCTGAGAACATGGGAATCTTTAATCACAGAATTCTGAAATCACTAAAATCTGAAATAACAAAAACCTGAAAGAGTTGTGGTTACTCCTTAGTGATTTGATCAAGTAGAATTTGAAAGATTGATTTACCACACCCTGCAAAGTATTTATTATACTAAGTATGGAGAAACATTTTTTTATCATTGCAGAACAACTGATTTTCCCATAAAAAACCTGCATTGAATTGAATCCCCCAAATTTGCAGATTCAGCCAACAAATTCGTTCAAAAACTTATCTCATCTTATTTGAAGATGCAGGAATGTGCAAAAAGTACTTATAACTCAAAATGTTTTTACCCGAATGCAAGACTATCCTTAAAATAGTTTATCGACATCAAATTCAGTTATCAATAGCCATAGCCATAGCCATGGAGAGATGAAATTTGGTTGAATATAAAAAATGATATGTGAAATTAAAAGGGTAAAAATAGGGGAATGGGAGAAAACATGAGGAAGCAACATCAGCGATTTTGTAATATAACTCACTTGATTTGCAAATCCAAACCCAATATCCAATAAGAATATGACCAGTAATCAACATATTGATATCGATCATGGATACCCTAGAGTTCAAAGTCTCGGCAGTTGTGGTGAATCCGAGAAAGTGCTCAGTGAGCTTCGGCTGCACCTCGGGCATCTCCACCTTGAGCTTCGACGATGGTAGGTTGCAGCAAGAATAAAATGAAATTGCCGGTGGAGCGCCATAGAGCTAATAAGTTGGAGTTTTCTGATGCCCTAGAGCATAGAGTGGGGAGAAGAAGAGGGCGTGCAGGTGGAGATGGATGGGGCGGAAGGCGGGCGGCGAGCTTGGCGCTATGAAATCGCGGGAGGAGTTAGGGAGTGCGGATTTTTGAAAGTGCTCAGTGAGCTTCGGCCAAAAGACCAAAATACTCCCAAATTAACTTACCAAAACCGTTTTTATGAGGGCATTTTTGTATTAAAATGTTACACATTGTGTAACATAGCTCCTTCCTTATAGTATATATATATATATATATATATATATATATATATATAAGGGGCGGTGCACAGCCCCTCGTGCGGGTGATATTTATTGTAAGGATGACATTTATCGTGGGGGCATCATTTGTCGTGGGGGGCTACATTGATCTTGCAAGACGACTTTGATCGTGGAAAGCTACACTGGTTGTGGGAGACGAAATTGATCGTAGGCGGCGAAAATGATCGTGGGTAGCGACAATTTAATTATGCCTTGAATTAATCACAATAGTGGATTAAACTTTGATGTTCAATCAATCAAATCATCAACACATTATGAGCACTCAATATCCAAAAAAATGTTGATGAGGATGAACCTCATCTGTGATGGCTGTGCACATATCCACCTCCCCCATGATCTCCGCTAAAATTAATGGGATCATGAGTTTGACCACGTGCGCGATCACCGCGCCCGATCCTAGCACGCCGATCTCACTACTCATGATGGGGAAACCGCCACGCCTCGCCGACGGCGGGCGGGCGGCCTCCTCCCCGGACGTCGGCCGCCCGCCTCCGTTCATGCGGCCGAGGGGGGCGGCCGCCCGGACCGCCCCCTCCTCGGCCGCCCGAACGGCCCAGGGGGCGGCCGCCGGTGCGGCCGAGGGGGGCGGCCGACCGGGTCGCCCCCCTCCTTGGTCGTCGGCGGCCAAAGGGGCGGCCGCCCCCTCGCCCGGCCGCCTGTGCGGCCGAAAGTGGCGGCCGACCGGGCCGCCCCCCGCCTTGGCCGTCGGCGGCCAAGGGGTCGACTGACCGCCACATCCCTCGGCCGTCGGCGCGCGGCCCAAGGGAGCGGCCACCTCTCTACAGCCGTCGGCGGCGGCCCTCCCTCGTCGACGAACTTGGCGGCAAGTTCGTCGGCCGCCCGTGGAGGCCCGCTCCCGCCGTCCGATCGAGAAGAAGCGTCCTCAGATCCACTCATAACCACCCACTAACCACCAGGTTAGTGGGGGGAATTTAATTAATATTTTATTATTTATTTAATGGCAATCTCCAAATAGCGGGATACGCGTATCAAAAACTATAGTAAAAACATTTATGAAGGTGGTTACGACGTGCGGATAGCCGTGTAACCACCGTAACCACCTCCTTTAGCTTATAAAAGGAGTTCAGGCATCCTCATTTCTCATCTTTTTTTCTGATCCTTCTCTTTGGAGTCTTCTTCTTCCACAGGTCGAAGCTCTGTCAGTTTTCCTCCTACGAGCCACCTTCGAGCCACCTTCGAGCCACACCCGAGCCACAAGCAGGTCAAGTCGCAACCACCTGGCGAAGCCGAACCGCCCAAGTTCCAAGCGACCATAGCAACGACAAGACCAAGTACGCCGCCTCCCATCCAGAATCAGCAAGTCGATATCCGAAGACCACCGACGCAAAGCGAAATCTGTAACAACTCCCGGCGCGACGGCGTGTCGTCCGCGGCGTGCAAAGTGCTCTCTCACCCCATAATTGTAACGAGAGGTGGCCCGTCACCCTCGACTTCACAAACCAGCTGTAACCCTCATGAAATAGTGGATTTTGACCGGCACAGATCCGGTCACGTGCTTTTTTACCCATTTGAGGGGTTTTTCCACGTTAAAACTGCTTGTGTACAATCAACCTACTCTTTTGGCTGTGTGCGAGCTCGACCGTCCCGAGAGCTAAGACGGTCCAAGAAATCTGTCCCAACCGGGACGTCGAGTTGGTCCGCAACAGTTTGACGTCGTATGTGGGAAACGAATTCCCAACATCTTCAGAAGATCGTACCCTCTGCACGGCGATACGAAGCAATAGAACCTCCAACTTGACAGCTTCAAAGGAACAACTTTAATGGCAAAAAGAAGTGCCCGGACAGCGGAAGTATCTGTCCCAGGAGGGGCACATTGAGCCAGCCCGCTCTCATATACTTATAGACGTGCCTCTCGAGGCATAAACGGTTCTTCCCCCAATAACAGCATTGGAGGGACGGGTTCGACAGATGGAGGAGAGCAACAAACCGAGATGCTCACTCTGCTCAGGAACATGGGTGCACCTCCTGCTCAGCCGCCCGCACCAGCTAATCCCCCGCCACCACTAAGCCATTGTCAACCAAGGGAGGCTCCGCGAAGAGAAGCGTCAGAAGAATTCTCCGACGCCGCTAGTTCCACTCACCCGGTCCTTAGAGCTGTCGGAGGTGGTCGTCGCGACCAAATTTTGGAAGAAGAGCCATGTTTACCCCTACGCGAAAGATTCACTCGGGAGGAGATACAGGAAGTGATCGCCGAGGAATACAGGCAGGTTGGCCGCCGAGATATTCACCCTCGTCGACCGCTTCACCAAGGCTCCCCGCTTGCACCCCCGGTTTTGGCCCATCCAATCCGGCATGGCTTCAAACTGTCGAATATCGAAACCTTTGACGGGACGGACGACCCGCTATAACACGTCAACCACTTTACCACAATCATGAGGATCTATAACGCACCTGATCAGTTACTCTACCAAGTCTTTCCCGCCACTCTCATAGGTCACGCTCGAACTTGGTTCCACTCTCTGAGGGAAGGAACTATCACGAACTTTACATAGCTCATTAGACAGTTCACCGACCAGTTCATCGTCAACCGAAGAATCGTCTGAGACCCTTCACACTTGTCGGGAATCCGACAAAACGAGGGAGAATCTTTGAAGGAATTTTTCCGTCGATTCACCGCGGAAGCCCGTCAGATCCCTGGAGTAGATACAGAACTGTTAAGAGGAGTATTCCTTGGAGGGCTTCGCCCATGGATTCTACTCTGCACTGATGAGAGAAACTGTCTCAAGCTACCCAGACCTTGTGCACCGCGGGGAAGCACAGATAGCAACAGATGAAGCTATCGAAGTTCATCGTCAACAGTCTGACGGAGACCAGAAGCGCAAGAGGGATAGAGAATAGCCCTCAAAAGCCCATGAAGAAAGATTTTCGGAAGAACGCCGAATTGGCCAACAACGGCGTGATTTCCAGAGGGACCAACCATCCCGAGAATACACTCAGCTGAACACCACTAGCACGAATGTACTTTATGTTATCCAGAATGAAACGGTTCTGCACCGCCCCAAGCAGCCTGCCCCAAATCCCAGAAGTGACCAGTCAAAATATTGTGAATTCCATCGAGGAACTGGACACACCACAGAGGAGTGTGCAAAACTGAAGGATGAAATCGAGCGCCTAGTTCATCAGGGACTCCAAGGTAGATTCTTGCAAGGGCGCCAACAAGATCAACAAGCTCCCCCTAGGCAAGCAAGAGATCAGCAGGATGCCCAACAAGGAGGGGCCACTGGCCGGCAGATAATTGGGAACATCGAAACTATCGCTGAGTCGTCAATTCTCTCTACCCAGATATTTTTGATAAGTGCCCGAGGGGTTGTTCACGAAGACGAAGGACGCAAGCAAGACTCCGCCGTAGTCTTTAGGGATGAGGACCTTGAGCAAATCCAGATACCCCACCAAGACTCTCTTGTGATCAGCGCAGGAATCGGAGATCCCTGCTACAAGGTCGAAAGGATACTCGTCGACAATGGAAGTTCAGTTGACGTCTTATTCTTTTCCACTTTTCAAAGTATGAAACTTACAGTCCAACATCTCACGCCAGCAGTCGGATCCGTCTACGGCTGCGACAATCATCCAGTCCAAGTGCAAGGGACGATAACTTTACAAGCCACCATGGGAGAGTTTCCATTGCAAGTTACGCGCGCAATCCAGTTCGTCGTAATAGACTCAAGCTCGCCCTACAACGCGATCTTCGGAAGGTTTATCCAGTCGGTCTTCAAAGTCATTCCTTCGATCCCGCACCTCGCCTTGAAATTCCCCACTAATGTAGGGACAGGAGTTGTGCGTGGAAACTAAAAAGTTGTCAAGACGTGCTACTCTAAGCAAGCCCGACCAACAGAACTTGTAGCCCTGAATATCAGTGACTCCTTATTTTGAACTCCCTCCAAGATGCGTTTATCATACTTAAACTCTATGACAAGTAAGAATCGCAAGAACGAACGTGTATAGATAATCATTTATTTAAACATTGTGTTTTGTTTTCAACAGTGTCTGACTAGTTTAAGGTAAAATTAAGCCGCGGGAGATCCCCGTGCGAACTAAGCCGCAAGCGATCTCCGTGTGAACTAAGTCGCGAGCGATCCTCGTGCGAAAGGTAAGACTGCACATGCAGTTTGAATGCAAAAGTTATTCACCGAACCTGCCTTTATACGTCAGGACATCGTCAGAGCCTGCCCCCCTCACGACCAAGCCGGGAGCGATCCCCGTGCGAACTAAGGCGCGAGCGATTCTCGCGCGAATTTGTTGCTTGAGGCGAGCTCTTTATGGGCTCAAACAGGCGCCTCGCGCGTGGTTTGCACGTTTCAGTTCATCCATTACAGCCATGTTCACATGATCCAGATCTATTCGTGTACTCCTCTTGTGGTCGGACCCTTGTTACTGTACATGCATGATATGATTATTACTAGTTATTATCCTTCTCACGTGGCCCTCGTCAAGCATCACCTTAAACAGCGGTTTTAGATAACTGACCTTGGACAGTTGAGCTACTTCTTGAGTCTTGAGGTCAACTCTACAGATCGCGAATTTCAACTCTCTTAGCAGTGTTACACATCAGATCTCCTTGCTCAGGCTGCTCTCTCTGATTCTCGCACAGTGGACACCTCTATAGAGCTCCACCCTTAGCTACATACAGATGATGAGATTCCACTCTCTGATCTTACTTGATACCACCACCTCGTGGGGAATCTCGTCTATCTCATCATTACTTGGCCCGACATTGCCCGTGTTGTTCAGGTGTTGAGCCAGTTTGTTAGTGTGCCCGCCTTTGTGCATTATGGTCATCTGTTGCGGCTCCTGCGCTATCTCCGGGCGACGACCTGCCATGGTCTCTTCTTCTTCAGCAGTAGTTCTCTACAACTACGTATTTACTCTGACTCCACCTGGACAAGCGATCATGTTGATCGTCGTTTTGTCACCAGTTTCTGTCTGTTTTTAGGTTTTTCACTTATTGCATGTAATTCCAAGAAACAAACTAGTGTTTCTTGTTCCAGCACTGAGACTGAGCTTCGAGCCATGACTACCACTGCTGAAGATATTATTTGGCTCTGTTGGCTTCTTGAGGATCTTGATGTCTCTTCTCCGGATCTCACTTCCCTCTACTGTGATAACACCAGTGCTATTCAGATCACTCTAAACCCGATGAATCATTCTCTATCCAAGCATATTGGGTGGATGCTTTCTTCCTGCGTGAGCACTATGGTTGTGGCACTATTGTTCCTTCCCTTTTCCCCTCCGAGTAGCCAATTGCAAATTTGATGACGAAGTCACAGACGAGGACCCAACATCCATATCTACTATCCAAAATTTTGGTGTATGATCCTCGTGAGTTTGTGGGTGGTGTGTGTGTGTGTGTGTGTGGGGGGGGGGGGGGGGGGGGGGGGGGGTTAGATATGAAGTATTTTATGAGTGGTAGTGTTAGCTTAGAGCCACCACGGGTATTATGATCACCCTCCCTTTTACATGTATATATATTATCTTTGTTCAAGTGTGAATATACAGAAATCCATTTTTTGTATCACATGCCACCAACCTGCAAGTGAAAAAAAGAAACACTCAGCCACCTTTTATGCATCAATGAAAATAGGTACTATCTCAAAATTAATGATTTCATTCCGAAGGCACCATTTTGTAAAACATAATTTCAATATACAAATGTAAAAAATTGTGATTCGCGGAAAACAGGAAACCAGACGCAGGAACACTCAACATATTTGAGTCCAAGTAACCAAATGCAAACAGAAGAGCAGGTATCTTGTACTATCAAAAAATTTTACAAGGTGAGGCATACATGGCGAGACATGATTCGTCGATGTATCCGATGGAAGCAGTAAAAAATACAACGCAAGACCTAGCCGCGCGGACTCAAGGAGGAACCGCCGGCTCCGCTACTAACCGTTACGGAGTCTGCTGAAATTGCTAAGTCGCCAAACCGCAACCTAGCCGCGCGGACTGCCCGTCAATGTTGAACAAAACTCTATTCGCTAATCTGCATGTCGCATAACCGCAAGGTCGCCTAGCCGCCAGAATCAAGTGAATTGTTGCTGCTGAACTGAACAAGCCGCCATAAGCGGACATCTTATTGAACTAGGAAAGAAGTTGCAGAAGAGAAGACCGTCTGGTCGCAAGCTGCGACCTGCTGCTAACCGCTGGTTGCAAACCGCAGAGTCCGCACTGTCCCTGATCGAAGTCAGAACTAAGTCTCTGGCTTCTCAGCGCTATCCATACAACCTGCACAACACAAACCGATCAAACACTTCAAACCATGCGGATAGAAAACCTTGTCTGCAGCAACTGCCCAAGTCCACTTGCTATTCACTCGGTGTGTTGGTTGATGTGACAGGATGTCCTATTTATAGGCGCGGAGAGGAATGTAATCACCGCCCTAGTCGATAAGATCACAGCCCTATCCCGTGGCGAGCACCACCAGATTGCCTTGACACCGCGACTAGGCCGGACAGCCAGTCCGCCGAGGTCGCACCACCACAGCAGGATACCCAACCAAACCGCCTAATCACTGAAGCAGCACTTGGTCGCCATACAGGCGGACACTGCGGATACATCCCCAGTCCGCACACCTGCGGACACCACTCCAGTCCGCACTCCCCGAGCTCGCAACCAAAGCACGGCTGACTGCTGCCGAGCTCGGCGGACAAAGAACCAGACCGCACGATCTCCCGGACTGAGCAATCCTGGACTTTGTGCAGATTCAGACCAAGTCCACACCACCGACCATCCCTGGTGCGAACACAGCACCAGCGGATACACAAAACAGTCCACACAAAGTCGGCAGACTAGAACCACAAACAGGCAAACTGAGCGGATAACCATCCTATCCACCTGTCTATCTCAGGGAACAGATCGTCAGCCACTTCTAAGCCGACCTGACAGGCCGCAACCCACTGTCCGCACAGGGCGCGCAGACAGACCGTCCACTTTTACTTCACAAAAATCAATAACAAATGACTAATCCATACTTAAAATGTGACAATCAGGCATAAGAAGATATCCCGACAATGCTTGGAGAAAATGTACATTTCAGTTATAGGAAAAAGAAAGAGGGAGAGAGAGAAAGAGTTAAACAAATATATAAATATAAAATGAAAGCTTCGAGAAAAGGGGCGGTTCATAGAAAGAAGAAACAGAGAACAAACACTGGTATTCTATCAGATATACAAACATGTGTCGGAAGAAGAGTACAAACTTGTGTTTGGAAGGAGGCAATGTTGATGGATTGCAGCAAAGTTTGAGTGCAAATGTGTGCGCGGGGGGGGGGAATGGCGTGCTGGAAGGAATTGGGATGGCGGAGAGCGGGAGGGAGTAGTGTAGTGGGAAATGATAGGTTTAGTGGAGTTGATCGGACGGACGCGCGATATAAAGCTGTGATCGAATGACAGTCAGGCATTCCATGGTCTTGAGGATAATTGATAGTCACATAAGTATTCCAAATATTATGGGGTTGATTGAATTTAGCTTGAGTTTTTGATTGGCGCTTCCTTTTACATGGATGATATGAGTGCATTAACAAAAATGGTTTGCAAGAGATGATAGTCAATCATCATATCGCGTAAAAGTTTAAAGATGCACGTGCTACAAATAGTCGATAATAAAATCGTGTTGATAAGCCCAAGAACAATGATATTCAGAGAAAACAACGATCGCCAAATTTGAATATCATTGTCACCAATACTTCCTGGGAACGAATTTTTGGTTTCTCCTATGAATTGTTTAATACTTACATGATCCTACACACATGTAACATCTTGCTTTCCCTTGGTACTTTGGAAGGCATTGAGGGCAGGGAGTTCTTTGGGGGCAGTGAAGCCCAAACAAGAACCTTCTAACAAGAACCTTCTAATGGCGTGCTGGAAGGAATTGGGATGGCGGAGAGCGGGAGGGAGTAGTGTAGTGGGAAATGATAGGTTTAGTGGAGTTGATCGGACGGACGCGCGATATAAAGCTGTGATCGAATGACAGTCAGGCATTTCATGGTCTTGAGGATAATTGATAGTCACATAAGTATTCCAAATATTATGGGGTTGATTGAATTTAGCTTGAGTTTTTGATTGGCGCTTCCTTTTACATGGATGATATGAGTGCATTAACAAAAATGGTTTGCAAGAGATGATAGTCAATCATCATATCGCGTAAAAGTTTAAAGATGCACGTGCTACAAATAGTCGATAATAAAATCGTGTTGATAAGCCCAAGAACAATGATATTCAGAGAAAACAACGATCGCCAAATTTGAATATCATTGTCACCAATACTTCCTGGGAACGAATTTTGGTTTCTCCTATGAATTGTTTAATACTTACATGATCCTACACACATGTAACATCTTGCTTTCCCTTGGTACTTTGGAAGGCATTGAGGGCAGGGAGTTCTTTGGGGGCAGTGAAGCCCAAACAAGAACCTTCTAACAAGAACCTTCTAATGGCGTGCTGGAAGGAATTGGGATGGCGGAGAGCGGGAGGGAGTAGTGTAGTGGGAAATGATAGGTTTAGTGGAGTTGATCGGACGGACGCGCGATATAAAGCTGTGATCGAATGACAGTCAGGCATTTCATGGTCTTGAGGATAATTGATAGTCACATAAGTATTCCAAATATTATGGGGTTGATTGAATTTAGCTTGAGTTTTTGATTGGCGCTTCCTTTTACATGGATGATATGAGTGCATTAACAAAAATGGTTTGCAAGAGATGATAGTCAATCATCATATCGCGTAAAAGTTTAAAGATGCACGTGCTACAAATAGTCGATAATAAAATCGTGTTGATAAGCCCAAGAACAATGATATTCAGAGAAAACAACGATCGCCAAATTTGAATATCATTGTCACCAATACTTCCTGGGAACGAATTTTTGGTTTCTCCTATGAATTGTTTAATACTTACATGATCCTACACACATGTAACATCTTGCTTTCCCTTGGTACTTTGGAAGGCATTGAGGGCAGGGAGTTCTTTGGGGGCAGTGAAGCCCAAACAAGAACCTTCTAACAAGAACCTTCTAATGGCGTGCTGGAAGGAATTGGGATGGCGGAGAGCGGGAGGGAGTAGTGTAGTGGGAAATGATAGGTTTAGTGGAGTTGATCGGACGGACGCGCGATATAAAGCTGTGATCGAATGACAGTCAGGCATTTCATGGTCTTGAGGATAATTGATAGTCACATAAGTATTCCAAATATTATGGGGTTGATTGAATTTAGCTTGAGTTTTTGATTGGCGCTTCCTTTTACATGGATGATATGAGTGCATTAACAAAAATGGTTTGCAAGAGATGATAGTCAATCATCATATCGCGTAAAAGTTTAAAGATGCACGTGCTACAAATAGTCGATAATAAAATCGTGTTGATAAGCCCAAGAACAATGATATTCAGAGAAAACAACGATCGCCAAATTTGAATATCATTGTCACCAATACTTCCTGGGAACGAATTTTTGGTTTCTCCTATGAATTGTTTAATACTTACATGATCCTACACACATGTAACATCTTGCTTTCCCTTGGTACTTTGGAAGGCATTGAGGGCAGGGAGTTCTTTGGGGGCAGTGAAGCCCAAACAAGAACCTTCTAACAAGAACCTTCTAATGGCGTGCTGGAAGGAATTGGGATGGCGGAGAGCGGGAGGGAGTAGTGTAGTGGGAAATGATAGGTTTAGTGGAGTTGATCGGACGGACGCGCGATATAAAGCTGTGATCGAATGACAGTCAGGCATTTCATGGTCTTGAGGATAATTGATAGTCACATAAGTATTCCAAATATTATGGGGTTGATTGAATTTAGCTTGAGTTTTTGATTGGCGCTTCCTTTTACATGGATGATATGAGTGCATTAACAAAAATGGTTTGCAAGAGATGATAGTCAATCATCATATCGCGTAAAAGTTTAAAGATGCACGTGCTACAAATAGTCGATAATAAAATCGTGTTGATAAGCCCAAGAACAATGATATTCAGAGAAAACAACGATCGCCAAATTTGAATATCATTGTCACCAATACTTCCTGGGAACGAATTTTTGGTTTCTCCTATGAATTGTTTAATACTTACATGATCCTACACACATGTAACATCTTGCTTTCCCTTGGTACTTTGGAAGGCATTGAGGGCAGGGAGTTCTTTGGGGGCAGTGAAGCCCAAACAAGAACCTTCTAACAAGCATCTAGGATGACATGATCCTTGATGAAAGGATGTGCAAGAATAAACTGAATCTTACATTAGAAATAGAAGAAAAGTTGTTGTGCATAAGTAACCGTTAAGATCCTCAAATATCAGAGTCGCCTTTTAGGAGCATGTGGTGAAGTTGTGTTGGAAACTTCAAAATTAAGCATGTTTTGGTAGGAATAGTCCTGAGATGGGTGATCTCATGGGAAGTGCTCATATGACACCTATGAAAAAAGACAAAATGGTGCAGTTCAACTAAGTTTGGGCTAGAATGAATCAAAACGGACAATATTTTTGATAATTCATGTAGAAGATGGTGGGCCTGTAACATTCTAATTCCGAAGCGGGCGGTCCGATGAGTGCAGGAAATACTTTAGGGGCACTGAATCTCAAGTAAGCAGCTCCTAACAAGGTTTTATGATCTCATACTTCTAGGTGAAATGAGGTGCAAGAATGAACTGAATCTCACATCGAATTGGAGGAAAAATTACTACATATATTAAGTAATAATTCAGATGCTTAAATATCAGAGCAACCTTTTCAAAGCATGTGGTGGAGTTGTACGTGTTGGAAGTTTTTTAATTAAATGTGGTATGATGAGAGTAGTCATAAGATGCGTGACCTTCTGGAAAGTGCTCATTAGA
Source organism: Platanthera guangdongensis (assembly GCA_039583875.1). Classification (NCBI taxonomy): domain Eukaryota; kingdom Viridiplantae; phylum Streptophyta; class Magnoliopsida; order Asparagales; family Orchidaceae; genus Platanthera; species Platanthera guangdongensis. The sequence goes on along the minus strand of CM077166.1, from coordinate 15,531,306 downwards.
CACCTATGGAAAAGGGCAAAACCTGTGGTTCAACTCACTATGGGTTGGAATCAATAAAAATAGACAATACTTCTGATCACACCCAAAAATCTATGCACGAGATTTCCCCTGTGCTCTGGTGCGACATTACACTTGTTTGTAATTCTTGTAATATTTTGTCTCACAAAATGCAAAAATTAAAACAAAATTAAAGTTGCCATATCATACCTGAAAGACCGTGTCAGCGATTAGCTCTCTGATATGATTCCAATGCACCTAATTTCTCATGATTCTGAGTCCGTTTGACCCCACATAGTTTTGAAGGAAGCACATGAGAGCTGACTAGAACCGGACTGACCCAAGCTGTTCATCACCTTCCTCGTGCTGGGCATACATTCCCTAGCTTGTGGGCACATGGGGGTGTCAGCCCTTGCTTATGATGCCCCCTTTGTCGCCCCCAACAATCGAGCAGTATGAGAAGGAGAGCCAAAGGCCGTGTGATGCCCCTCATGCCAGTGACGGAACTAGGATTTTACTCCAACTAGGACATTACAACAATAACAACAACAACACTCCAGCCTTTATCCCACTAGGACATTAAGTAAACAAAATTAATATTGTGATATTTCTTACACAAAATTTTAATAAATAGTAATTATATATTCATGATTGGCATGAACCATTTTAAAGTCAATATCTCTTAAACATAATACCAAACAACAAACATAAACAAAAGAAAAGACTCAGTATGCACCTAGCTTGTGAATTTTTGATCCACTTGAATAAACATAAAGATCCCCTAGTGACCAGTGACTTCCTGTATATATTTGAAACATGACTATTTGAATATCAAACAGCAAACATAAACATATACATCCATTGACATTAATATAGTTATATGAATTGCATAGGAATGTAACCACAAACACACCTTCAAGAGTTCAAAAACAATTGAAAATGATCAGGGTTTTTTAATTCCACTAATTTTGTAAGAATTTCAATGATTCTAATGTTGGAGAATGTACCATACGTAATAGAGCTCACGTCAAAAAATATATACGTCAAAGTGATTTTCAAGTAATTGCAATTCTATCAGAGTAAAATCATATGTATAAAAATTTTCAAGATGAATTAATTTTTATTTATCGTAAGACGAGAAACAGAAAAGCAAACTGTGTTCACTTCATAAAAACAATTCTTTAGCTCATTTAGCATCCAATCGAGTATTGTATTAAAAAAAAATCCTAAAATGATGAGTATTGTAATCTTACATGTTTAACGTCTTGAACTACTTGACAGAACAAACTTTTCATTCATATTTGAAACTTTTTAATATATTTACAATAAAAAAGGAGACCTCATCATGAAGAAATGTCATGACACTGTATTTTTTCATCTTAAAAAATAACTGTTACGACAACTTATACAAAATTTATTGTGTTGAAAACATCTTGATATTTCTTTTGTGATGCGCTAATGCTAACTTGTAATAATTTATCTAAATATTTTTTATCAAATGCATAGAAATATAAAATTAAAAATCAAGATAAATTTAATAAGAGTGTTTGTCATTCTTCTTTGGTTTTCATTCATCGCATGAATTGTGATAATCCCAAGAACTTTAATTAACAATTCGGGTAAAACTAATAATGCAGTAAAATGTGAACTCCATTTTGTATGACCAACTATTTTAAGTTCTAAAATTTGATTCAACCATCGATCGCTTTCTAGTTCACCGCAATCAAGCTCTTTCGCAACGCAATCAACTTTTAATGCTTTAAGAGAATCATACCGTTACATGAGCCTCCAACAATATTCAATATATTGTTAATAAGTGTGAAAAGCTCTACAATTTCAAAGTAACATTCTGCAATAGCTACTAGTATCAATTGGAGATGGTGTGCAAAACATTGAATATAGAAAAAATGATAGAATCATAGCTCTTAAATTGATCATAGGAAAGGAAACTATTAATGTGATTAGTGCATACGCGTCACAAGTAGGATTAAGTGAAGCTATTAAAGTATAATTTTGGGAGGACTTCGATGATTGAGTAATGAAAATCTCACAAAGAGAGAAGATTTTCATAGGAGGAGACTTAAATGGACATATAGGGAAAAAATATAGATTATATAGTCGTTCAAGGAAGATTTAGATATGGAGAGAAAAATGAAAAAAAGTTGAACTATTTTAGACTTTACAGTAGCGCATGAGCTAATTGTGACAAATACATTTTTCATAAATAGAAAAGAACATTTAATTACGTCTAAAATCAGATTAAATAAGACACAAATTGATTATTTTATAACTTGCAAAATGAATAAAATGATTTGTAAGAATTGCAAAGTCATACCAGGAGAAAATTTGACAACACAACATAAGTTAGTAGTGTTAGACGTAAAAATTAAATATAATAAATTTAAGACAAGAATAAAAATATTGCAAAAAATTCGGTGATGGAACTTGAAAATGGAAAAACAGGTTCTTTCAAGACAGCAATTATGAAACAACTAATTGATAATTATTATGTTGATCATAGTGTCTTATGGAAATTATGTCTTCACATTTAAGGAAAAATGGAAACAACGTACTTGGAGTATCAAAAGATCGTGCGACCCCAAATAAAGAATCTTGGTGGTGGAAAGAACAAGTGTAAGATAAAGTGAGTGCAAAGAGGGTCAGATATAAATCATTCTACGCTTGTAAGAATAATGAAAACTTAGTCAGGTATAAAGTCACCAAAAAAGAAGCCAAACATGCACTAAGTAAAGCAAAAAATTAAGCTTATGAATAATTTTATAAGCGAATAGATATCAAAGAAGAAGAGCGTGACATATATAAAATTGCTCGAGCTAGAGAAATGAAGAGAAGAGATTTAAGCCAAGTAAAATGCATAAATGATGAAAAAAATAAGTTTTAACAGATGATGTGGATATTAAGGAGCGATGTAAATGATATTTTTATCAAATTTATAATAAAACAAAAGACAATGAATTGAACTTGAAAAATTTAAGTAAATCAAAAGAGTATAAGAACATAACGTTTTATCGTAAAATTCAAATATCAGAGGTAAATAATACTCTAAATAAGATGAAAAATAAAAAAGATGATTGGGTCAACCGATATACCCATCGAAATATGAAATGTCTAGAGAATGAATGAATTTTGTGGTTTACATGTTTTTTCAATAAAATACTAAAGTCAAAGAGAATGTCAGACCAATTAAGAGAAAATATCTTGGTACCTTTGTATAAAAATAAAGAAGATATACAAAATTGTGTTAATTACAGAAGAATTAAATTGATGAATCATAGCATAAAAGTATGAGAACGAGTAATAGAAAGAAGAATAAGACGGGATACTAACATCTCGGAGAATTAATTTGGATTCATGCTAGGGCGGTCGATTATGGAAACTATACATCTCTTGAAGAGACTCATTGACAACTACCGAGAAAGAAAACAAGATTGCATATGTTGTTTATCAACCTTGAGAAGGTTTATGATAGTTCTAAGAGATATCTTATGGAGAGTCTTTTTAAAGAAAGGTGTAAATGTATGATACATTGACATAATCAAAGATATGTATACAAATTCAGTGACAAGAGTGAGGACAACTGGAGGATTAATAAAGGAATTTCCTATCAATGTTGGCTTACATCAAGGCTCTGTTTTAACCCCTTATCTCTTTACCCTTATCTTAGATGAGCTCACCGGACATATCCAACAAACAATAATACCTTGGTGATTATTATTTGCATATGATATCGTTTTGGTCGATGAGACGAGCGAGGGTGTAAACGCAAAACTTGAATCTTAGCGAGACGCTTTAAAAAAGAAGGATTTTATGTTAAGCAAGGCAAATAAAGAGTATATAGAGCTTAAATTTAGCAGTACAAGAAGGATAGATGACTTCATTATTAAGTTGGGTGATCAAGATATTCCTGTAGTGAATATTTTAAATATCTTGGATCGATAGTTCAAAAAAACGGAGGTATTGATAAAGATGTGACACATATAATCCAAGTGGGTTGGTTGAAGTGGAGAGGCATGTCAGGGATCTTGTTTGATCGTAAAGCACCATTAAAACTTAAGGGCAAGTTCTACCGTACTGAGATTAGACCAGCGATGCTCTATTGTTTTGCATGTTAGGTAGTGAATTGTGTACATGAGCAAAAAAAATGGGAGTTGTGGAGATGAGATTGATAGGTGGATGTGTGGACACACCAGACTGGATAGAATTAGGAATGAATGTATCAGGGAAAAGACAGGAGTAGCGCCAATTGCAGAGAAGATGCGAAAAGCTCGACTAAGATGGTTTGGACATGTACAAAGGAGACCATTAGAGGCGCATGTTAAGCGTTGTGTGAGAGGGGTCGACCAATAAAGACTTGGAATGAAACTATAAGGAAAGACATGATGTACTTAGGCATTAGTGAGATTATGATAAAAAACAGGGCACAATGGTGACAAAGGATCCATATAGCCGACCCCACTATAGTGGGATAAAGGCTTGAGTGTTGTTGTAATCAAAGCTTTCATCCCTTTTAACTCGTCTTTCATATTGTAACACCATAATATCCTTACCCACATAATTTAGAGGTACATGATGAAAACCAATGAGACGCTTCATAATCATGCCTATCGTATCCACATATTGTAAAACAATAAATAATTGCTCTTTGCACGAAACATTGTGGGATTAGTCAACTAAAATACTAAAACAATCTTCTTCAACATCTTTAACAATCTATTTTGTTGTCTCAATTGCAAAAATCAAAATTATTTCCTTCTGAATCTTTGGTGATACAAGTTGACAACAAGAGCATTTTGTAACACAACTTACTTGATATAATTGTTATGTGATACCAGAAATTTCAAAAGTTCAAGAAATTTTCTCATTTTGTTGATTCGTTTGTTTTCTCGTGACCACGAAAAAACAATTCGTGATGTAAAAGAAATAAAACACAATCAATCAATATACATAGACTAGCACACTATTTTATGCTTTAATATTCTTTTTGTCTAGCAAATACAATTTGAATGCCTTGTTTCTTATTTATCAAAGCATCACACATCTTTTTGTAGACATTGTGCTAGACCTGCGAGCGGTGCGGTTTGCTGCGGTTTGGAGGCAAACCGAAACCGCACCGCATGGGTGCGGTTTTCGGCCGACCAAAACCACAGCGCACCTAAACCGTGCGGTGCGGTTTGGTTTCGGTGCGGTTTGGTGTCGGTTTGTGCGGTGCGGTTTCGGTTTTGTGACAGTTTTTTTGATCTTTTACAAACAATCAATCAACGCAATTATAACCGTAAACCAGTTTGAATAAAGAAAATTGCTAAACAACCTGAAATCATGATAACACTACTACAGCAAAGCTGCTAATACCTTGCTGCCTAGCAAATCATACACCATGTAAAAGGGTGGACAATAAAAAAGTATAACATACGAAGAAAATAACCAACAATATATCTCTTGTCCTCCTCAATTGAAACTTGACAAATATAATCAGATGTCCAACACTCCAAGTCTCCAATCCTTGAAAGTTATCTGCATGGGTTCCAGCACAAAATTACATGGGAAGATACTATACCTTATATGGTGTATTTACTTGATAAATGATAACATTTGTTTTTGTTTATGTAAGTAAATGTTAGCAAAATTAGATGTAAATGCACGTCAAATTGCTAAATAAGAGGAGACCAAAATTATAGCCATGTCCTGCACGTATTTTGAAAGTAAGAGGAGACAAAAATTATATGGTGTATTTTGAAAGTAAAGACTCTATTAATAAGAGAATAAAATTATAAAAACACAAGATGCAATTGAGATCAAATTGCTAAATAAGAGGAGACCAATATATAGCAATAATAAAAACAGACCAAATTCTTGGCAGAACATGGACAGAGACTGGTGATAGAAACGGATCCAGATGTGAAATCAGTAATAATATACTCGATAAACATTTCTAAATAAAGAACATTTATCAATGTGCCAAAATTCTTGCTAAATGCTAATCCAACATTTTTCTTGTAGCGAGCTGTCAAAAACTATTATTACAAGAATGCAAGGAGAAAGGAGGTGGAGCAGTGCCCAACCTTTGCAAGGAGAAAGGAAGTTTGATTGGTGCGGCCCGGCACTAGGGTTTCGCAAATAGGAGCAGGAAGTTTGATTGCCGGAATATCTGCAGGAATCGCCGGAATAGGAGCGAAGTCGACTGCGGGCCAGCGGCTGGAAGTTTGACGCGGTGCGGCCGGCGCTAGGGTTTCGCGAATCGTCCCTTTCTTTTCTGCGGAAGGGCGGACTGCGGACTGTGTAATGCGGGAGACAGTCGCCGAGTCGGGAGAAGAATAGAAGATTTAATACCGTATTAAAGAATAGACTGCGGTTCTTTCTATCACAGTCTATGCTTTATATATATATATATATATATATATATATATATATATATATATATATATATATATTTTGAACTTTAGTACGGTGCGGTGCGGTGTGGTCGGTTTCTAAGATTTCCAAGCCAAACCGAACAGCACATGTGCCGGTTTTCAGACCCCCAAAACCAAACCGCACCGCACCCGATCGGTTCGGTTTGAAATAAGGTGCGGTGTGGTGCGGTTTTGCGGGTTGGTGCGGTTTTCGGTTTTCCTGCACAGGCCTACATTGTGCACAGTAGTACGATTTTCATCATGATTTTTAGGTATTGTCATACCATTCGAATATCTAAACTCTTGACTGTCAAAAGTAGGATCCATTTTTTTTTGAGAAAAAATATAATAATATAGACAAAATGATGTATCTATTTTTGCACTGCACTCTAATCAACCTTTAAAGTTGTTAAACCATGACTTATTGAAACGCGAGCTGCCCAATTTCAGTTAGGAGAAATGATCTAAAATGGGGGTGACAAGGGCCATTTTGAAAAAAATTAGTGTCCCCAAATATCGCTTCACCACTTTGAACAAAATACAATCTCAATTGCAATGAAATTCAACAATGATAAACCTAAAAGAGATAAACTCCCCATCCAAATCAACACCGATCGCACACCGCGATTCACACTAGATGGACAAACTTCAATCATCACAAACTGTCAGAGAAGAAATCTAATTTTTCAAGGAAGAATTCCACGCAAACAAGTGGAAAAGAAGCGATTATTTTTATAAAACTTGGAAGAAGAATAAATCTCTTTTTTCTTTTTTGCTTTGACTTAATACGGGCTGCAGGAGGGTAGCATTTTTATTAGAGAAATGGGTGGTTTTAGAGGGGTATGGTTAGAGAGAGTGAGTATTTGCAGTGAAGTGTGTGGCTAAGAGGCGGCGGTTATAGAGGGTTTGGATGGCCATACACTTGGATGGAGGAGAGTGAATTCGTGGATGACCATACACATGGATGGAGGAGAGTGAATTAGTGGATGACCATACACTTGGATGGAGGAGAGTGATTTTAGGAAAGAGAAGGCGGTTTAGAATGGAGGCTAGGAAGAGGCGGTTATGAAGAGTGTGCGGTTAAGAGAATCCACAAGCAAACCTTGATTTTCGACACCCCCCCCCAAGGTTTGATCATGTCACCAATCCGAAAAGTCCACATAGACACTCGAATGGTCCCTTTGTCAAGGGATTTGTGAATATGTCCGCCACATTGTCATGGCTCTAAACATGATCCACAGAGATGGCTATGTTAAGCATCTTATCTTGAATGAAATGATTCTTGATCTCAATATGTTTTGTCTGCACATGAAAAATAGGATTAGTGACTAGCTTAAAGACACTTTCATTGTTCCCGCGGATCAAAGTATCTTGTCAATCTTCTTGAACACGTACTCTACAAGTAAGCGAAGCCAAATGCACTTCTGAGCCACCAAAGAAGACGTTTTGTATTTTGCTTCGGTGGTGGAGATGGACAGTAAGTCCAACTTCTTAATACACCATGAAATTATCGTTGAACTGCACATGAAGACGTACCCTGACGTCGACCTCTGATCATCATCATCTCTACCATAGTCAACATCTGTGAATTCATGTAGAATGAAACACATATCCCTTTCATACAACAACCCCATGTCCAAGGTCATTCGAATATATTTTAGAATTTCATTCGCCGCCTCTAGATGAGGCTTCCTAGGCTTGTGCATATAACAACTTACTCGACCAACTGTGAATTAGAAATCCTGTCTAGTAATATTCAAATATATCAAACTCCCCACCAGAGCCTGGAAAGGCTTAGGATCCGAGAGGACCCTATCTTCATCTTGACGAAGCTTCAACCCAACTTCAAATTGAGCAGAACTACTCTTCCCTTCCTTCATGTCGAATCTCTCAACAATTCATTGTGCATAAGCCTCCTGAGAAACAAGCAATCGTCTCTTCTTACTCTCCACCTCCAAACCAAGAAAATAGTACAATTCCCTCAAAATCTTCATCTCAAAATGAATAGATAGCTCTACTCTAAGCATTGACGCCTCTTTGTTATCATTTTTTATCACGATCATATTGTCCATCTGCAACATCACGAGAACCCGTCATTCTTTTTCACAAACAAACTCGAGTCTGAGCCTAATGCATATTACCCACAAAACTACAAATACTTTGTAATTTTCCCATACCAAGCCCGAAGCGCTTGCTTCAAACCATGTAAGGCTTATTTCAACTTGAACGGATGCTCTGGGTCCAACACGATGCTAGGACCTCCGTCATATGATGTCAACTTGTCGAATACTACATCATGAGAGACGATGAACCATCGAGTTTGAGGGTCCACACACTTCTAACCTTTCTTAAGCTCATCGTATCCGATGAAAACACACTTCATGGATTTGGCTTCAAGCTTTGTCTTTTGTGCATCCAAAACATGAACATAGCAAAATGCTCCAAACACTCGCAAATGCTTCACGCTCGGCACATCCACAAACATGAGTTCATGAAATGACTTTTGGTTGTTCGGGCTCAATGACAACCTAGGGATCACAAATGTCCCACACACCATTCCCCCCGCTCATAAAGCCATGGGAATGTCCTTTGCATGCAACAAAAATCTGCAAGTATTAGAAATATGTCGAATCTTCCTTTCGGCAACTCCTTTTTGCTGCGGTGTATAAGCACAAGACAAATCTCTCCTGATTTCATTCTTCCTACAGAAGGAAGAGAACTCAGCAGATGTAAATTTCCCTTCGTTTTCAGTTCTTAGCTTGTTGATCTTATTTCCAAGTACACTTTTCCCTTTTCCCGACCTCCTTGAATTCTAAGAACTTGTCAAATACCTCTGGCTTCTCTTCACGAAATACATCTATGTGGAGAGTGAGAAGTCATCCACGAACAACAACATATACATGTTCCCAAAATAAGTTGGGGTAGCAGTCGGCGCCATCACGTCACTATGGATGCACTCCAATGACCTCTTGCTCCTCGAGAGAGAAATGTCAAATAGAACATGATGAGACTTCCCATAATGACATCTTCACAAGCATGTCTGTCGTCGAAAGAGTATAAGCTAGGTAAGTCCCTGGCTAGACTATTCGCCATCATCGCTCTTAATCTTTCCATCTCGACATGCCCAAATCTTTCAAGCAAAATTACAACACTATCGTTGACCTTCATGTTGTCTATGTACGACGTAGCAAAAAGAACAAATAGATTACAAACCCGTCTTCCAATATGAGTCGCATGTGCCTTCACCGAATCCATGTTCAATAAGAACTTTACCACCTTCGGGCCAAAAAATGTGTTGTACATGCGTCAACCGTATTACTGAAAATAGATTCTTATTTATGCCCGACACGTGATACACATTCTTCAACATAAGTTTACTTCTATCACTTCCAAATGTCACAATCCCCTCCTGCTCCACTGGATGAATTATGTTAAACGTCGTCACGATATCATCATATTCATCACATTTTTGCAAAGCTGAGACCTTGGACCCATCATCTATAAGGTGATGTCCACATCCGGAATCGATGATCCAATCATCTTCAAAGTTTGATGAGATCAAGGCTTCTACAATGGAGACCTTCTCCGCAAGGTAACACCTTCCCCAACCTTCATATTTCTTTGTAACTTCCTTCATCTCTGATGTATGACCTGATGTGAGGTTGACCTTACAATCATGCTTGTAATGTCTAACCTTGTTGCACTTGACATCCTTCTTTACTCCATCATTTCTGGGAGGGAAATGAGCACGTCCTCTCTAGAAGAAGTAGAAAGACCATCTCCATCGTTCTTCGTCTTTCGATCTTAGTGTTTCTTCTTCCCAGTGTGGAGAACATCACTGTCTTCACTAGAAATAGACACCCAAGCCATCTGCCTAGCCAAATTCTCCTGAGATGTCAAGAGATTCTCCAACTTCATCAGAGGCGGTTGAGTAGCCTATCCTTGTACCGCTTTAACAAAAGATTGACACTCCATCTGCAACCTTCTGATAATGTGTCTCTTAAACTTTGTCTTAGATATTGGCTCTTTTGGATCCAACATGATAATCTCTCCGCAGAAATTCTTCATCTTTAGGAAATAAATTGAGATGGAAAGGTCTCCTTGATTTATCTTCGCCAATTCGTATTCCAGGAACTGAAGTCTTACCACATTATTCTTGTTGAACAAACCATTAAGAGACACTCAAATCTCAGACCCTGATTTGCACCTTATGATATGGTCTAACAAGTCCGGTGAGAGTTCTTTTAAGAGTGTGCTTTGCTTTTGGGTTCATCTTCTTCCATTCCTTGACTTTTTGAGCATTCGTCGCAATCAGTACTACCTCATCCTGTGCATCTCCACCAACTACATCCCACAAATCTTCTCCCAACAAGTAACTATCCAAGCATAACTTCCATTTCTTAACATTTTTATGCATGAACATATCAATCCCCAAACCATGGGAACTACCACTGCCTTCCATTGTTAAGAAATCTGAATAATGGCAAATGAAAGAACTTAGCCTCGCTAATACTTTTGTCTCTTTGATATCATGTAAAAATTTAGCATGCCCAAAGATCACTTCACCACTTTGGACAATATCTGATCTCAAACGCAATGAGAATCAACAATGATAAACTTATAAGAGATAAACTTCACATCCAAATCAACAACCAATTTGAAAAAAGTTTTGAAGTATGCTTACAACCGGAGAGAAATGAAAACATAACTTGAAAGAATACCAACCGCACACTGTGATTCACACTAGCGCTATGTTATTAAAGGCGCGCCTAAGGCTCCAGGCTCACCAGGCTCAGAGGTTTGTGCCCTTGTGCGTCTTATTTGCGGCTCTAGAATATAAAAGACGCGTCTGAGTGAGATTTTTGTTGTAATTTTTTCTTCAAAAATTAAGAATAAAATAATATAAGAACTCAAAATATTTTATTGATTTATTATTTGTGAAAGATAATTGTGCGTTGAACTTTAAATATGATTCAATTGATCACATTGATTCTATTTTTAATGAAATATAAATGATATTAATGAATGAGTAATTAGTAGATTAGATGAAAGATTTGATCGAGAAACTGAAATGATGTTTGATGTCGATTATTTGAAATGGGTGTGGTAGCGCCTTGCCTTCGTCAGGCGTGCGTCTGCGCCTTGAGTCTAGCGCCTAAGTTCCAAGACTCTTTTACGTCTTGGTGCGCCTTGCGTCTTTAATAACTAAGCACTAGCGAAATAAACTTCGATCTTCACAATCCATCAAAGAAGAGATCTAATTTTTCCAAAAAGAATTGCGCGCAAACAAATGGAGAAGCAATTGTTTATATAAACCTTGAAAGAAGAAGAAAAATTCTCCTTTTGTTTTTGTTTTGGCTTAATACGGGCTGTTGGAGGGTAGCATTTTTTAATTAGAGAAGTGACTGTTATTTAGAGGGGTATGGTTAAAGAGAGAGAGAGAGAGAGTTGGCGGTGAAGTGTGTGGCCAGGAGGCGGTGGTTAGAGTGTTGAAATTAGTGAAGTGGAAGTGGGTGATGGGCAGGCCGGGCGAACTGTGCGGCCTGAGTGGTCTGAGTCCGCGGCCTGAGCGGACTGCTGGTTGCGGCCTGGGTGCCATGGCTTGGCTGTTCTTGAGGAGCGGCCTGTGCGGCCTGGTGTGCGGCCTGAGCGGCCTGGTGTGTGGCCTGGTTGTCCTATGGCCAAAGAAGTTGGGCTTCTAGCGAAGCGGACTGAGCGGACTGCGAATTGCGGGCTGTTGGCAGTGCTTAGTTGTTCTGCGGCCTTGTAGATTTGCAAGCTTGTGTTAACCGGCGGATTGGGAGTGCTATCCGCGGGAGGCTTTGCGGACTGATGGAGTCCGCGGTGTTCGCTGTTGCGGACTGGCCGGGAGTTCGGCTGTGGCCTTTGCCGTGCTCTGGTGGTGCAGCGGGCGTTAGCTGCTGTGGAGGACTGCGCGGACTGGTGTTGAAGTCTGGCAATTGGATGTTGTCGTGACAGCTGTGCGAGTAGGGCTTGCGAGCTCTGCCTTCTGGTGGTGTGATTGGCGATCTGCCTTGGGGTAGGCGGACTGGGCCTTGTCCGCCGAGCTCGCGCTTGCTCTTGGTGGTTTTCTGAACTTGGTCACATTCAGTGACAAATACAGTGTGTCTGCGGTATCCGTCGAGTCCGTTGTTGACCGGGCGGACTGCCTGTTGGTCGTGGACTCGTGGCGGATGGTGGCTTTGGTCTCGATCAGTGCGGACTGCCTCCTTGTCCGCTTATTGTATGCGGACTGTCGCAGTAAAGGTAGTTGTCCTTGTGTGGTGTTTGCGGGCTATGCGACCTGGTGCCTTGTCCGCATAGCATGGGCGGACTGGTGCGAGTTCGCCTGATGGTGAACATCGTTATTGCTCCAGGCGGTTTCTCTTGGAATCCGGCTAAGTCCTTGCGGACTCAGCGGACGGGGTTTTGCGAGTGCGCGAGCTGGGGTGGTGACTCTATTCACTAAGGTTGTGACCACACTCCTCACCTCGCCTATAAATAGACCCCCCCCCCGACACGTCTACAGTAACTGAGTGAACAGTAAGTGGGGCTTGTTCTATTATTACGGTCTGATTTTTTCTGTCCGCGCGGGTTGAGTAGAGTTGACGGTTTGTTGTGTGCAGGTCGCGTGACTAGTTTCAAGGAGCCAGGAGTTTGGCTTTGACTTCGGTCAAGTTCTGTGAAGTGTGCGGTCTCTGCGGTCTCAACAGGTCGCTTCTGCGGCTTGTCAGTTCTCTGCTTCAGCTTTTCCAAGTGTCAATAACCTGTCTGCCGGTCTCAGGCGGGTAGGTGGTCTGTTCTTCAGTTCATCAGCAGTCAGCGAATAACGGTGTGTCCGCGCGACCTCGCGGTCTCGGCGGACTCCGTGCTTTATTCGGCGTGTAGCAGCTTCAGCTCGGGCGGCTTCGGCGACATTAGCGGACTGGGTGGTCTCGGCGGTCTCCAGTGCTATCCGCCCGGCTTGTTTTGTGCTTTATGTTGTAGCTTGTGTACTAGCGAAATCATGTATCGATATGTATACCTCGCCCTGTAAAAAAATGTTAATAAAAATTAGATCTGCTTGTTCTTCCATTTACATTTGGTGTTAGCTTGCTCTTTGAGTTTCCGCATGATCAAGGTGTTAACTGGATAGTTCTGAGAATATTAATTTGGCTTTACACTATCTTGCTGATCACTTTGAGAAAATTCAACATAGAGAAGGTGTAGATGACCATAAACTTGGATGAAGGAGAGTGAATTAGTGGATGACCATACACTTGGATGGAGAGAGTGAATAATTAGTGGATGACCATACACTCGGATTGAGGAGAGTGATTCTAGAAAAGAGAAAGGCGGTTTAGATTGAGCGGCTATGAAGAGGCGGTTACGAAGAGCAGGCGGTTAAGAGAAACCGCAAGCAAATCTTAATTTTCAACACATTTTCAAGATAATAACTTCTTATTGAGCCTTGAAGAGTAATATCATAAGGGCTTATAAGTTGTCTCAAACCCGGATCGAAGTAAATGATATAGTTTAAGTTCTAGTAATCAATGTCTTTTTCCAACTGAAATTTACTTTTGCAAGTCCACAGAATTTTGATATGATTCAACCTTTGGAAAAAATTTCTCCATTGTAATTTTGAAACTCACAAGTAACAACTGATAGAATACCTAATTAAGGCTGTGTTTTGCGCGGCTTATCACAACTTATTTGCTTCAGTGAGGTTGGACTAAAACGTTATTGTCATAGAATGTATGTTTGGTATGACAAATGTTACTACCGTTATCAAAAAAGAAATTAGTTTGGGGCATGAGATTTTGATATGACAATGACATTTTTGTCCAACCTCACCGGAGCAAATAAGCTGCGATAAGCCGCGCCAAACGCAGCCTAAGACTACAATAAAGAACTTAAATTCCATGTGATGAGATTCTCAAGTTCATGAGTTCAAATGAAATTGGTAGTCAAATGCATTAATTTCTGAAGAAGATGGATAACACAGTTGATTTACCTAGCCTGGAGAGGACAACTGCCTCGAATCAGTGAATGAAATTCAAGCTCCAAACTGGAATTTGCTCGATGAAATCACATTGATTAACTTGAAAGTTGGGAATTCTAGATTTTTAGCCCATTCTAGAATTCAAAAGAAACAAAATTTCGGTTAATTTACATGATGAAATCTAAAATCATTGAACAGAATCAACCAATCGGGGTATGCTCTGCACCGGATCGGAATCAAGATCAGCTCCAGATCACTGGATGGAGCTTATACAGTTGGTCAGTGGCAATTATGCAGAATTCCTGATTTGCAGTTGAATCGGCATTGAAGAACAGTCGGTGAAGTTCGAACAGCCACCTGAAATCGTGCAAAGCTGGACTGATCGGGATGGAATGATTGAAGAAGGAAATGTTTGCTGAGTGTGAATCAGGATGGAAGAATCTAAAAGGGAACTGCTTGCCGAGGTGAAATGGAATCAGACTAGAAGAAGCTCGGAACTGCTCGCTGAAGTGAAATCAGGATAGAAGAAGCTCGGAATCGTCAAAGGAATTGCTCGCAGTCGTCGCTGCCCGTGATTTTTTTCTTGTAACTTTACCCCGATTGGGTGGGAGCGAAGGAGAGATCGGGAGTTAGGGTTACAGACGAATTTTTTGGAAGAAGGTTTTGGACAATCACATCATAACTGGTTATGGACAGTTATAAATGACTATCGATCCATCATAAATAAAGGGTGTTGTTATGTGCATATTATTTTTGATTATGTGCATATTTTTAATATGTGCGCATTATAAATTTTATTTGCAGATCAAAATATCAAGTAAATACCGTAAATTTTATTTGCATTCCAAATTATTAAATAAAGACTAAAATAAATTTTGAGTTTTTTTTTTATTTCAAATGCAAAAAATTTCTTATCTCTTACCTTTCAAAGCAACAAAAAACAAACAAAAATTTCAAATCATTTTCCCCGATATAACTAAAAAATTGCACGGTCTATTTTTAAGTTCATGTAGACATGCACGAACATAAAGATATGAATATTAGTTGTCTTAAATAACTAAAATATTTACAAATTACTTAAAATTAAATATTAATACTTGCATGTCATTTTGCTTGTTTAAGTTTTTTTTTTGGTAGCCCTTTTAAGCGAACCGGAACCAAGTGTTTTACTGTTTGGCTTGTTATAAATCCAATAGCTCATGTAATTTTCTTTTCAATTCATTTTTTTGAATAATTGATGATGTATTGTATTTTTGGAGTATCACATCCAACTCTACTTGTATGTCATGTGAAGCTATGCTGAAGCTGTGGCGAGGGTAGGGTTTCAACTTTTGGGAGAAAATTGGAGCGGGGTGTGCACTTAGGTTTAATATGGGTGGGATTGGAAAAAAGTAATAGTATTGTTTATTTTAAGAGTTTGGTGTGCACGTAGCCAAAAGTGGTGTGCACATAACATCTCCCTTTATTTTAAGAGTTTGGTGTACACATAGCTAAAAATGGTGTGCATATAACAGCACCCTTTTTAAATCTAGATCCGGTCATCCGGGTGAAATCAGTTCACGACAAGTGTCAAAATCTCATAAAAAAGTGCATGCGTTGGAGCAATTTTTGATCTTCCCATCAAAATTTTTTCAAAGTCTAGTCTACATCAAGAGATCATTTTGATCTTACCAGTGATCATTTTTAGTCTTAAGGGAGATCATTTTTTATCTCCGGGAGAATTTTTTTATTCATAAATTTTTGATAAATTTTTTTCTTGGGAGATCAAAAATTTCTCAAACTCGCACACGCTTAAGAGAAGAGGATATTTTGACACGTGTCACGTTGCGATTTCACCTGAACTTAGATTTGAAAACAGAGCTCGGTTCCAAAATTTTCTCGGGTTAGAGACGGATTCAAGCGAGTCGGTGGGTGTCTGTTTTAGGAATTTTGGCTTTTTGGTACATTGCACCCCTCATTCGTTCATATTTGTCGCTTTGCATTCAAATTTTTTTTACAGGACACTTTGCACCACTCATTTACATTTATTTTGTCACTTTTCACCTCAAGTTTAAATTTGAAGGGTATTTTCGACTTGGATGAGACCAAAATTCCTTCAATTCAAGTGGCTATACCTGAGGATTTGGGGGCACTGAGAATGAATCAGGCATATATGTCCATTGGTAAGAAAGCCGAACAAAAATACTCCTCATTACAATGCCCTAGAGTGCAAAGTATCAAAATTAATGTAATTGGAAGGGTGCAGAGTGCCATATTTAAAATTTTGACATGTAAAATGTCAAATTGAAACGAGGGATACAATGTGTCAAAAAGACAAGGTATATTAGTCCTAAATATCTACTGTGATTACAAACGCATATATAAGAGAGTTTTGCAAAGCCCTTAACAGTGAATTAATTAAAGTGAACCCCCAAGGAAAGAGCAAATGTTTGAATTAAAGCGAGTTGAAATTTTAATCTAACACGTGAAAAATGTGTGCATTTTCTAACCTTATCGTGCATTTTGGAACGCAGGCAGAATAATATTGTAGGAATAAAAGAGACCCCCCATTGAGTCACATAAAGCAGTGAACTCGAGAGTTTAAGGCTATGTTTTGGGCGGCGGTGACAGCGGGAAATATTCTATTCGCACTGTCAACATAATTTTAGAGATTAAGGTTCTGTTTGGCACGATAGTGGCAG
This sequence comes from Platanthera guangdongensis, assembly GCA_039583875.1. Classification (NCBI taxonomy): domain Eukaryota; kingdom Viridiplantae; phylum Streptophyta; class Magnoliopsida; order Asparagales; family Orchidaceae; genus Platanthera; species Platanthera guangdongensis. The sequence continues at coordinate 15,514,237 of CM077166.1, read as the reverse complement.
TCGTAAATGCATAAGTTAAATCAGCATTCGTTAAGGATCCTAACAAACATCATCGATTTGAACATAAAAGTGGACGAAGTTTCTTAGGTGGGCATTAACGAATGACAGTTTAACTCTCGTGAACGTAAACCGTCATTCGTTAAGAATCTCCTAACAAACACATCGGTTAAATTGTCATTCGTTAATCCCACATAAGAAACTTCATCCACTTTTATGTTCAAACCGATGATATTTGTTAACATGAGGGTTAAATTGTCAATCGTTAATGCCCACCTAAGAGACTTCATCCACTTTTATGTTCAAACCGATGAAATTTGTTAGGAAATCCTTAACGAATGACGGTTTAACCCCTGCGTTTACGACCGCTACCGCCATGCCAAACGGAGCCTACATAGGAGCTTTGGGCATTTCCATACTTCTATTTTTCATATGTCAGCATTCCCCTTCTTCTCCTATGATTTTAGCAACTGCTGCTTTTCTAAAAACTCTGATCTCACCGTCTTTTTTTTCTACCGCCACAATTATCTCAAACAAGGCCTATGTCTTGTTGAAATCAGTTAAAAATACTAACTCTGTCTCTTTATAAATAAAATAACCATTCAAAAGTTACCGTCTCTTCAATGGAGGCATGTCTCTCCATTGAAAACATGTCTTTTCTTTTATTCAGTTACTTAAATAATATATCTTGATAAAATATTAAAATTAAATATACAAGTCACGATAAACCCTAACAAAAACACTCAGTTCAAGGGAAATGAATATTTACACGGTGTTTTTTTTTCTGATGAGTTTGGACAAAAACAGTTTTGATGCGTAAAAGTGGATGACAACGATCAGGATCTCATAAGGAAATACAGTTTTGAACGTAAAAGTGGATGAAATTCCTTAGGTGAGATTGGGTGTTCACGAATGATGGTTCATAATCACCGTGTTCCCGACTGCCACCTCAGCACCAAACATAGCCTAAGGCTCCGATTGATGCGGCGTTTTTGCTCTGGTGAGTTTGGACAAAAACAACACCGTCATGAAATATATGTTTGGCTTGACAACAATTATGGTCACCGCCAAGAAAAGAAAATCAGTTTTGATCATAAAAGTTAATGAAGTTCTTTAGGTGAGACGAACAATGATTCATGACCACCAACGTCATGCCAAACAGAACCTAAATCAGTACCCATCACACCTCAACACATGCATGTTTTAATTCGAAGTTATAATTTTGTAAAGAATTCTAAGAAGGCAAAGTTAGCTCACCAATTTCTCGAACGGCCTTCTCCTCCTCCATCTCTTCCAGACTTCCATGAACATGGAATGCATGTTCCATTTGTAGAAGACCAGTCATATATATATACATAAATACATAAGCTTCCAATGATGCTTGCTAGACCTGTTCTTCTCAGAAATTTGAGTATGATGGAGAACTTGGGAACTCCATGAGGAGAGGTTTTCAAAATAGTGCCACCTAGCCAATTAAAAAGTACCATTATTTACAACTCACCCAAATCATGCATGCAAGATTTACTTAAAATAATAGCGAAAGCAACCATTCATCAAATCCTCAAACGCCCTACCCGGCTAGGTCACGTTACAGTCGGCCCGTCGGGTCGGCCGAACAGATCGAGCATTCTATTGCAGCGCAGCCATATGGCCACAGAGCAGCTCAAGATCTATGTTGTGACAAATCTGTGGCCCCAAATCTCGACCGTTAGGGCATCAGGCCCAACTTTGATCCCTTGATTTCTGCTCCATAACACAGTGGCTCCGTTTGTTTTGACGTTTTTCTTCATTGCTAGTGGAGAAAAAATACCAACGCTAAAAAAACATATTTGATAAACCTTCATTCTCCATTTTTAACACCCCAAAACACTGCTGCTGAAATAAACAGAACCTGTATGATATTAAATTAAGGCGATTGTTATTAGCACTATACTTTTGGATATTCGCACTACGTTTACTCTTAATTTTTCACGTCTTTTGAAAATACTTCTTGTACATGTATTTTTAGGAAAAGTGTTCAACACGAAAGATGTAGATCTCGTCGAGAGATCTACAACTTTAGTGTTGAACATTTTTCTTAAAAATGCATGTACAAGACGTACATTAGGAAATACACTCAGATTTCGCGCCTTTTAGAGATACGCCTTGTACATACATTTTTAGGAAAAGTGTTCAACACAAAAGTTGTAGATCTCGTCGAGATCTACAACTTTCGTGATGAACACTTTTCCTAAAAATGCATGTACAAGGAATATTTTCAAAAGTCACGGAAAATTAAAAGTAAATATAGTACGAATATCCAAAAGTTGAAAGAGAGCTAAAATGTTGCGAGGGCACCTGGCATCACATAAATTTATGTGAGTATCAAGTATTTGAAGGATTAAATCTGTGCCGTGAAATAGCCGACATAACATGATATTTGTACATAATTTAATTATTAAAGTTTTAAATCTCAATTCATGATATTGAAATGAAACTACATTAAAAAACCAAAACGCTTGATGGTAAACATATGATACAAAAATAAAAACAAAAGAAGTGGTATTAATTTCTAAAATATCTTCACCCAAATTCCTTTGAATTGCTTGTGAACTCATCAAACTGAAACTCCTGTTCTCCATTTTTAAAGAAAAAGCAGGGGTAAGACTCTTGTTTGATCTCTTAGGACCGTTCGTTTGCACGGAATTAACCTTTTGGAATTGGAATTAAAGTTCTAATTTTAATTTTGTCTTTTGTTTGCTTGATTGACGTTGAAATTTGAATTTTAATGAATTTCGTGGAATTCATTTTGAACTAAAGAAAATTCTTTCCAATCTATATAAGAATTGGATAATTCCGGCCGAGACACATTTTTAATCTAAGCGCACGATTTTCTTCCGAGAGAATATGTTGTCACACGAGCTCCCGTTTTCGCACGTGAGAGCGTTTTTCGCGGAGACACGCATTTTTCGTCAGGGCGGCGTATTTCGGCCTGGCTGACATTTTTCACTCGGGCGCGATTTTTTCGCACGGGCACGAATTTTTCGCCCGGGCGCGAATTTTTCGTCAGGGCGCGAATTTTTTGCCCGGACATGATTTTTCCTCCCCGACACGAATTTTTTGCCCGGATGCGTATTTGTTTGCCCGGGCGCAAATTTTTCGCCCGGGTGCGATTTTTTTGCACGGGAGCAAATTTTCGCACAGGCGCGATATTTTCGCTCGAGCGCTATTTTTGTCGCCCGGGTGCGATTTTTTCGCCGGACGCGAATTTTTGCCCGGGCACGATTTTTCGATCGGGTAAGATTTTTTGCACGAGCGTTTTTTTACGCCCAGGCGTGATTTATTTCTCCCGGGCTCGATTTATTTCGCTCGAGCGCGATTTATTTCACCCGGGCACGATTTATTTCGCTGGGGCACGATTTATTTTGCACGGGTGTGATTTTTCGATTGAGCGCGATTTTTTTCGCCCGGGAGTGATTTTTACCCGAGAGCGATTTTTTTGCTCGACCGTGCTATTTTCGCACGACCATGATTTTTTCACCTGAGCGTGAATTTTTCGCCGATGCTCGAATTTTTCGTTGTAGCGACGTATTTCGCATTGACGCTCGTTTCTTCGCCCGGGCGCAAGTTTTTTTCACCCGACCGCACTATCTTCGTCTGAGCGCGATTTTTTCGCATTGCGCGATTTTCTCGCCCGGGCGTGTTTTTTTCGCACTGGCGCGATTTTTTCACCCAGCCTCAAATTTTTCGCTGGACCGCGCTATTTTCGCCCGGGTGTTATTTTTGCTCTCGAGCGCAAATTTTTCGCCCGACAGCGCTTTTTTTTACACGGGCGCGAAATTTTCGCCTGAACGCTAATTTTTCACCCGAGCACGCTTTTTTTGCCCATGCGCGATTTTTTGGCACGGACGCATTTTTTTTGGCCCGGGCGCGATTTTTTCGCTCGGGAGTCATTTTTTTCGCCCAAGCGTAATTTTTTTCATCCGAGCGCGGTTTTTCAATAGGGCACCATTTTTTCGTCCTCGGGCGATTTTTTCCCTAGACCGCGAAATTTTTACCCAACCGCATTTTTTTATTCGCCCGGGCACGATTTTTCAGCCCAGGCGCGATTTTTCTGCCCGGGCCCGATTTTTTCGCCCCGGTGCATTTTTTGCCCGCATCAGATTTTTTCGCTCAGGCATGATTTTTTCGCCCGGGCTCGATTTTTTCCCCCAGGTGCGATTTTTCCCCCGGGCGAAAAATTTGCAGCATTATTACACTACAAGAAAAACTTTATTTAGCAACGAAAATTAGGAAGGCAAAATATTTTATTGCTAATTAGCATCGAATTTAGCTAGGTAAATGATATTTGTTTTTACCTACAAAAATAACAATGAAAAAAATCATTGCAAAAATAGCAACGAATTATTTTGTTGCAAAATATTTGTTGCTAAATAGAAACAAAATATTTCCTTTCAAAATTTCTATACTAATTATTTTAGAATAAATATTTATAGAGGGAAAGATTCAATTCCCTTCAAATATTTTCATCATACTTTTTAAAAAATATATATATATCATAAGTTTTTAAACAAATTAAAGAAGTCATTTATATCTTCATTCTCATCATGATACTGCTCCTCTGCCAAGATCGTCACTCTCCTGCACGATATCCCCGTCGAGCTCGTCACACTCCCGTGCGATCTCCCCGTCTTGCTTCAACGGAAAATAAATAAATATATAATATACATATAAAAAATATAAATAAATAAACAATATAAAAAATACATTAATATATAAATATATATAATATATAGAAATAACGATATATATAGATAATTATATACAATAAACTATATATATTATACTATAAATAAAAAACATAAATAAATAAATATATATATGTATAAATAAAAAACCGGATATATAAATAATATAGATATATAAAATATATATATATATATATATATATATATATATATATATATATATTATCGTCATTTATAAACGAATTAGTTAATTAAGAGGGTTGGTTGGGTAAGGAATTTTTATATGAGAGGTTTCAGGTTCGATTCTCAACAAGTGCATATTAAAAATACTTTTTTTGTATATAAATATTATTTAAATTTAATCAAATAATTATGTAAAATACAAAACATTAGCATCAAAAAAATCGTTCCTAAAAATTCCTTGTTAATTAGAAAGGAATAAATTCCTTGCTAAATTTAGCTAGTATCATATTAGCTACAAATTTTTTTCGTTTCTAAATTCTTTGCTAATTAAAATTAGCAACGAATTTATTAGATTAGCAACGAATTTTGCTCCTTTCTAATCAAGGTTTTTCTTGTTGTGTTAAAAAATCTCACCAGTGAGAAAAAAATGCACCCGTGAGAAAAAATCACGGCCAAGCTAAAAAAATCTCGTCCGGACAAAAAAAATCTCGTCCGTGCGAAGAAACTCACGCCCGGGCAAATATATCGCTCACGTGCGAAAAAGTCGCGGCTATAACGCACATTTGTTCATAGTAATTTCTTAATTATATTTTTTAATTCTTTTTATTTGACAAACGAACAAAAAAATTGATCAATTACACAATATTATATATTAGACGAATGCTGGAATTGGAATTAGTGGTCAATATTTAATTCTACAATATTCATCAATATTCAATTCCAATATCGAATTTCAATTCCGTGCAAACGAGAACGAACCCTTAGAGACCACAACAATTGTACAATAAGTGTTATATATCGCTTATGCTGTATGAAATTAAGATTTTATTCAATTCACGGATCAAATAATAAATAAGATATTACGATTTGATTAACGTTCTCATGAGTCATTAGAGCGGGAGCTCAAAAGAATCCAGCGCACATATGATGACAAGAAATTAAGGCTCCGTTTGGGGTGGGGGGGGTCTTATTTTCACCAGCCAAGCTGTTACGATCAGTGGCGGACCCACATTGGACCGAGTGTGGGCCACCTCACACAATGAAATTTAAAAATATTATCTTTAAGTAATAGAAAATAGGGTTACCATGACATTCATTATAATCTAATTTATAAAAAGAAAATTACATAAGTTAAAATGTGTTTGTTGTTATAGTTGGTAGTCATTTTTTAATAATTTAGAGGTATAGGGTTCAATACCTAACAACAATATTTTTTTGTATAAACAAGGTTACTATGTCATTGTTTAAATATTTTTAATAAACAAGCTCCTTATTATGTTGCTATTTAAAATAATATTAAAATTAATTTATTGTTATATTGATGTTTAATTTTTTGTTATAAACAAATTCATTGTTTTATTTTTATCAAAATAATTTATATGAATTTATTGTTATGTTATTTTATATATTTTATTTATAAATAAGTTTGTTGTTATGTTGCTTTTTATTGTTTTCTTAAACAAGTTAGTTATATTGTTATTTATTTATTTTATAAACAAATTACTTATTTAAAGATTTTGCATATAATAAGTTTTTTATTAAGTTATTGTGTGAAATGTTTAAAATATTTAAAATGGATGATATTCAAATAATTCATAAAGAATGATAAATTGAGGTAAATAATGTTGTTTTTCCCAAACTGATAAACTATTTTAAATAATTGTGTTATATTAATGTAATATAGACAATATATTAATGTAATATAGACACATTTAAAAGGGAGACTAAGTTGGTTTATTTTATCGAATAATTTTATACTCCGCCGATACAGAATATAATTCCTGCATCCGCCACTGGTTACGACCACATGAACCATACCTTAATTAAGGCCCGATTCGTGCGGTGATAACCGCTTGACAGGTGAAAATAAGTCCCCCCAAACGGAGCAAAAAAAGTTTAAAAAAAAACTGGACCCAATGCTAAAAGATCTATGCATGTGGGCACAAGTGTTATTGTCGATGTCCCAAATTTTGTTAGTTGTGTCATTATTGTATGGTCGAACAAATTGTGCCACTTAGTCGAGCATTTATGCGGCTTAAGCATAAAGACTGTTTGGTTATCATCTTATGCAACTAGAAAAAAATTGATCTTCTGTGGTTATGATTTTATCTAGTGTCTGTGAATATGATGATATTGATGGTTCTTTGATCCGATCGCTAGACCTTTGACAATCAATTTCAGAAGGTTAATTTTGTTCAGAATAGAGTCCCACTAAAACTCCATCAAAACTTTCAATTGAAGAGTTTTTTTTTTGTGTGTTTTTCCAAGGTAAGCCCAACACTATTTTTGGATTCCAATTTTGTTGGGTGGTTGAGGAGAAATCAACTCTTAAAAATTTTCAATTTGTATGAGCCAAAAAAATTATCTCATTTCCCCCAAAATTGAACCTAAATATGCCTGTGAATAGTTTGTGTTCGGGCATACTTGTGAATAGTTCTGCTCTTGACCATATGTTCAGTCTCAATGGAGGATGGGCAGTGAATATTAGATAATAGACATACATCTATCAACATACTAGCCTTCTCCTCTAGTGCATATTCGAAAGAGAAGTGCACACACCTCTTGGTCGCAAACATCCGAATAGGAAGAACCCACCTACATGAATGTCTTTGCTTTGAAACAAAATGGTTAGAATGAGGCTCACTCAACTGAAATGTATTATCATCTATAGGAGGGATCTTCCAATAATTGGGAAGATCTATCGACCTAAAACAATGCTAAAGTCTTATCTATTTTTTAGTTATTCAATGAAACAATTGATTTGTTATTGAAACATATAGCAAAAAAACATTTCAAAGGACACATTTTTCAATTGATTACATATTTTATTACTAGACATTAAGCTATTCTGGGCAAATTCTTATAATTAATCACACTTTTTAACGGTGCACTGAATGATGGCCAAAGATTATACTGTACATGGTATGAATGATGACATTTGAAAATCAGAGTAAGATGAAAGTTTTCATTACCATTACAAGATCAATAATAGTTCAAAATTACATAGTAATGTTCAATATGTATATGATGGTATTATTGTATCAGCAAAGGTAGGTAGCCATCACAAGATAGCTATTATGTTAATTCACATAGTAATGTTCAATATGTATATAGCATATAGATATGTTACATATTGCATATGATTCAATTACAGTAGTTTACAGCTTCATATTCATTTCAAAGGCGATCCAACAAATTTCAACTAACATTTATTATAAATTTTAGCAAACATGAGTAAATTAAATCAGAGAGAGGATTTTAGAGGGACAAGAAGTAGAATTTTATGTCTACACTTAGATTTCGAGTGATTCAATCCTTCATCTCCTTTGGAAATACATCAATTAATTAAAATAATATGATTTATTATAGGACACCAAGAAGCTATATATTAGAGGAATCAATCAAGTTCCCAAGTGGCCTCCAAAGATTGCTGAACTCTTACATTTGATTTTTTTTTGAGAAAACAATACGACATTATTCATTACAGTCCAAACGGAAAATGTCAAGAACAACATACAAAAGGGCATGAGAACTATCAAAAGAAATACAAGCAACGACATGAGGCCACACGGTTCGTGTCTCTATGGACAAAACACAAGGCATGACTTTGTCTTGGATATCTTGCATTACATGCATGAGATCCTTGATGAGAATATAGAAAAAAAATCAAAACATGGAGAGATTCTAACCAATTGGCATGATCAAACTCTTACTACAACAAGAATGACATCCTATCATCTATGTTTGCTCCATAGGCCACTTATAATTCAATATTTAAATTTGGCATCAAAAAGAAACTTAGAATAATTCATGCACCATGGAACCGTATATTACGGGCTATCGAGAGAGCATGATAATTATTTTATTGCTTACTCTTTATTGTATTTATCATATCATACTTTTGCATGTGAGTCATGCATTTGATTCTTCTCTATCATTGTTTTTTACAAAAATGAAGCCCTGAAGATTGCTAAAGATCTACCCATCGAATTGACAAACCATCACCAACAATAGTTTCAGAATGACGAGACTAAGTTTCCTCAATTTTTTGGATATACCCTCAACTTTCATGTTTTTGACAACTGTGATTCGACAACGTTTTCCCTAGATGTCATCGCCAACAATATTTTGAGCTATTTTTGGAAAATTAGGAATATTCGTCGGTCCACAAGGAACATATTTAAGATTTAATCTCGGAAAATATCATTCATTAAGAGGGTTGATATTAGCAGTCTGCAAATGGCTATTCGTAATCCATTATTATTTGTAGTCTTTAATTTTTATTCCTAGACCTAAATTATTTCCCCTTTCCCACTTCACGTAAATGCTTCTCCCGTCTTTGGCTCAAAACAATTTTTGGTGTCCATAGGGTGCATAGACCTATGCACCCCAATAATAGGCGTTGTTTCCACGCGAGCCCCACCTTATTTTCTTCTTCCCCGAAAAATTCAACACTTCCGCCTTTTCCTCCCGCCCCACCTTCTTCTAGGTTTTCGAAATCAAATAACCCCGACACAAGCCACCGTCGGCCGACCTATTCCCTCTGGTGATCTCATTGCCCTCTAAATCTTCTCGTCGTCTGCAGAGAAAGATTGTCAGTAACTATGCGACGTTCTTTCGAAACAGATCCTTCCGCATTTTCTTTGTTGTCAAAGAAGACGAGTCATGATATTTTCCATGTTTTTTGAAATATCAGAATATTTACTTTGGCGAACATTTTAGTTTTCATTTCCATTGATCGAAATGTGTTTGCGCTCGCTGCTATCGTACTTTCTGTACGGCCGTAAGTTACCAGTAAATAATATATTAAGAGTGTAACATTCCGCAAAAGACTGTAATCAAATACGGCAAAATACTGTAACCAGATTTTAAGTTACGGTCGTAAGTTACCAATAAATAGTATATTACGACAGTAACATACCGCAAATTTTAGTAACCATATTCTCAATTACGGTCGTAAGTAACCAGTAAAAAGTAAACTATGACTGTAACGTGCAAGTATTTGAGATCATGTTAGCATTTATGCTTTGTTTTTCAACTTTGAGTTTCATTTGATTTATGCAGATTCCCTCAAGAAGTAATCTTTATAGTCGTTGTGCTATCTCAACGTTCATCAAGAATCAAAATGTTTGATGGATCTCCTTTCAGACGAATCCAAACTAGAACTTAAAAAGCCGAGTGGTTATCATTGTTCCATGCTCACAACATTCCACAAAATATTCCCTTGTTACCCTATGGGCACGTCAAGTAATATGTCGCCGCTAAAAAACTTTGGATGAATTGGCACCAACATATCCGACGACCTAGCAGCAGAAGGGTAGAAGGATTTTGAAAATCTAGATGCCGCAGGAGGAAGAAGTTCTGGGGCACGATGTCGATATTGTTGAAACCGGAAATCCGGTCTCCCGTGGAGTTCGACCCTTGGGGAAGGGGTGACCGCGCACCTACTACCCTCAAGCGAACGATCTAGGCACAAGACTAGGAACACGAGGGACAGACCCAAGGTCTCAGCGTGGAGGACCCGCCGCATACCGGAAGACTAACAAACTCTTCCCCTCCCAAGCCAAGGGCTGAGCTAAGGCACCTTCGGTGGGCTCTCTTGGCCGACCGGAACATCTGAGGAGGATCTCAAGATCCACTCCTTAACTAAAAGTGCCACCTCGGGTCTATGTAAAATGTTCCCCGCCCGCCTTACTATTGGCACAAAACCGCCCACAGCCCTACTCTACGCAGCCTCAATTGTGCCACTAATAGCGGAACTCCGCTACTCTGAAAGGATGGCAAAGGGCCATCAGGGGTTTCCCGGCATCTATACCTCAGGGCCCGCACGGGGGAGCGGTTCACGAACACACCGCTCGCCCAAAACAGGAGGAGTAAACTATATCCACAGAGCATCACAAATATAAAAGAATATTACAGTAATATAAATTCCATACTCGGCACGCAGGCCGGAAATATAAACAAAATGGCCTTCGAGGGCCAGCACAAGTTTGGGCTTAAGCCCGCTACTCCCCGCCTGGTACTGCAACACCTGTACGCCAACGTCTCGTCGAGCGGCGGCCAACTAGTCATCGGTCGGCTAATATAAGAGGGCCAAACATATTGCGCACACCCCCTTTTATGGGGCTACGGAGCGCATTCCCTGCAAGCGGCTAAATAAACAACTTCCTCGGAGTCTTCTCCGGGAACCCCAAAACATCACCAATCCGGCTCACACGTCCGGATGGGCTTCACACAGCATGCCTAAACCCGTACTCGCGCTTCCGGGTACTAATGCAATTAACTGCGGGGACGTACACGTCAACCCGTCGGGGAGCTCCCTTCCCCCCACCCGTTGGTGGAGAGGGGCTTCCGTGCGAATATGGAAACTGAAGGCTTCACATGCCCAAGTTGAAACATCGTTACCCTTGTCGCGTGCTTGGCAGCGGGGGCGGGAGAGGAGCTCCGGGTCGATTCTGCTGCGTGCGGCCGCGTCGGTGGTCGATCTCCACTCTAGGCCGAGCCTCGCTCCAGGTCGAGCCTCGCTCCAGGCCGAGCCTCGCTCCAGGCCGAGCTTGCCGCCGGGAGAAGGGGAGGTCGAGGTGTGCTGCTCCAGGTCGGGAAAAATAGTGGATCGGCCGGGGCGCTCCAGGCGGCTGGAAAAAGATGGAGATCGGTGGCGGCCGTGCTGCTTCAGGCCGGGAAAAAGGTAGTGGGGCCGGGTGCGCTGCCTTGCTGACGACGAGTGCGAGGGAATGAGGAAGGGGCGGCGGCTGCCCTACTTGGCCGAGGGTGAGAGAAGGAGGGGGCGGGCGACCCCTTGCTGCACCAGGTCAAGGATGAGAGAAGAAGGGGGCGGCGGCGGCGCTGCTTTGCCGGCGACGGGAGAGAGCAGGAATGGCGGCGGCGGCGGCTGCCCTGCTTGGCCGAAGGTGAGAGAAGGAGGGGACGGGCGGCCCCTTGCTGCACCAGGCCGAGGATGAGAGAAGGAGGGGGCGGCAGCGGCGCTGCTTTGTCGGCGACGAGAGAGAGCGGAAACGGCGGGGGTGGCGGCTGGGCTCCAGGATCGCCCCGGGCTAGGGCTCCCGATCTCTTTTCCGCTTCCATTTCTTCTTCTTTTTTTCTTTTTTCCTGTCCCGAGCCCTCCTCTCCCTCTTTATTCCTTTTCTTCCTTTTTTTATTTCTTTTTTAATCCCCCCCGCTCCTGCTGAACCCGATTCCCTTCTCCCACTTTTCATCTCCTCTTTTCTTATATCTAATATATAATATATTATATATATTATAATATAATATATAATATATATATATAATATATGAACCTATGCGCATAGAACCTCCGCACGCACGCACGCACGAGGACTCGCACGTCCTCGAACGGAGACGCACCGACTCGTCGCCCACAACATGCCCCTAGGCTGCTATTTGGGGAGGGTCCCACTCGCCCGGCTACGAGGTTGTACACAATCACCGCTCTTTTCGAGCTTGGCACAAGCTCGGAAAGAATTATCCAACCCAACGTATCCGGCGAGTGGGGGCCGACCCAAAAAAAAAAGTTTGAGAGAAACTGGAATCTGCGCTTGGAGCATCGATCTCTCCACGACCTTTCTGCTCTTTTGAATCGCTCGATACCCTTTGGCTCACTGCTATCGAATTGCCCTTATACCATTACTTACAACAAGTATACCATTTCTCGCGATATCGTAAAACAACAAAGCCGTATCTTTTGTATCTTCTTGTACACACGAAGCTAATCCTTTCCCCCCAGGTGTGCCTACAACCCTGCCAGCTAATGGGAGCCTGACAGCGAGTCTACCCGGGGCCGAGTAGCACTCGGGGCCCCTTACCCCCCAGGCGAGCCTACGGACCTGCCGGCTAGTGGGAGCCTGACAGCGAGTCTACCCGGGGCCGAGCATCACTCGGGGTCCTGCAAAATATCCAAACTCTCTCTCCAAACTCCAAACTCTCTCCCTTACCCCCCAGTTGTGCCTACAGCCCTGCCAGCTAGTGGGAGCCTGACAGCGAGTCTACCCGGGGCCGAGCATCACTCGGGGTCCTGCAAAATATCCAAACTCTCTCTCCAAACTCCAAACTCTCTCCCTTACCCCCTAGGTGTGCCTACAGCCCTGCCAGCTAGTGGGAGCCTGACAGCGAGTCTACCCGGGGCCGAGCATCACTCGGGGTCCTGCAAAAACCTCCAAGAACCAATCCTTTCCCCTCAGGTGTGCCTACAGCCCTGCAAGCTAATGAGATCCTGACAGCGAGTCTACCCGGGGTCCACTACTACCGACATCGAGTGACTTCCGGCCCTGCCAGCTAGGTGAGAGCCTGACAGCGGGATCTGCTCGAGGCCCACGGATGACACCGAGTGACTTCCGGCCCTGCCATCTAGGTGAGAGCCTGACAGCGGGATCTGCTCGGGGTCCGAAACAACCGTCATCGACTGACTTCCGACCCTGCCAGCTAGGTGAGAGCCTGACAGCGGGATCTGCTCGAGGCCCACGGATGACACCGAGTGACTTCCGGCCCTGCCAGCTAGGTGAGAGCCTGGCAGCGGGATCTGCTCGGGGTCCAAAACAACCGCCATCGAGTGACTTCCGGCCCTGCCAGCTAGGTGAGAGCGTGACAGCGGGATCTGCTCGAGGCCCACGGATGACACCGAGTGACTTCCGGCCCTGCTAGCTAGGTGAGAGCCTGGCAGCGGGATCTGCTCGGGGTCCAAAACAACCGCCATCGAGTGACTCCCGGCCCTGCCAGCTAGGTGAGAGCCTGACAGCGGGATCTGCTCGAGGCCCACGGATGACACCGAGTGACTTCCGGCCCTGCCAGCTAGGTGAGAGCCTGGCAGCGGGATCTGCTCGGGGTCCAAAACAACCGCCATAAAGTGACTTTCGGCCCTGCCAGCTCGGTGAGAGCCTGACAGCGGGATCTGCTCGAGGCCCACGGATGACACCGAGTGACTTCCGGCCCTGCCAGCTAGGTGAGAGCCTGGCAGCGGGATCTGCTCGGGGTCCAAAACAACCGCCATCGAGTGACTTCCGGCCCTGCCAGCTAGGTGAGAGCCTGATAGCGGGATCTGCTCGAGGCCCACGGATGACACTGAGTGACTTCCGGCCCTGCCAGCTAGGTGAGAGCCTGGCAGCGGGATCTGCTCGGGGTCCAAAACAACCGCCATCGAGTGACTTCCGGCCCTGCTAGGTAGGTGAGAGCCTGACAGCGGGATCTGCTCGAGGCCCACGGATGACACCGAGTGACTTCCGGCTCTGCTAGCTAGGTGAGAGCCTGGCAGCGGGATCTGCTCGGGGTCCAAAACAACCGCCATCGAGTGACTTCCGGCCCTGCCAGCTAGGTGAGAGCCTGACAGCGGGATCTGCTCGAGGCCCACGGATGACACCGAGTGACTTCCAGCCCTGTCAGCTAGGTGAGAGCCTGACAGCGGGATCTGCTCGGGGTCCACAACTACCGCCATCGAGTGACTTCCAGCCCTGCCAGCTAGGTGAGAGCCTGACAGCGGGATCTGCTCGAGGCACAAGGATGACACCGAGTGACTTCCAGCCCTGCCAGCTAAGTGAGAGCCTGACAGCGGGATCTGCTTGGGGTCCAAAACTACTTGAGAACTTGACTTTGCTCGAGATGGAGACATCATGTTTACTTAAGAGGTGTTGGAGAGTTAATTGCACCGATGCTTTTACAAATGGAGGACGCATCCTATTCCTAAGAGAGATGATCTGGAAGCCGTCAAATCGGGAAGCTGGCGTCCGAGCCTGTTCCTAATAATTCCTCCAATCGGAATAGAGATGCAATCGGGGGACATAGGCCGACGTGCAAGGGGGGAGCTGATCTCGGCCGTCAGTGCAGAGGCTCGGTCTTACAATAGAGCTTAGAGTCCCGAGGCATCGTCCCATCATCCGAACTGGGCTATTTAGAAGGAACAGGTTGGACGTTTCGTATCCTGATCTAATAACAAAGATCACTTTCCGCCATGTCACTTGCGATTGCTTGGAGAGATCGGCCCTTTATCAAATCTGGGAGGTTAGCGTCTAGGCTCGTTCCTGATAATTCCTCTAGTCGGAGGAGAGGTGCGGTCGGGGGGACATAGGCCGACGTGCAAGGGGGGAGCTGAACTCGGCCGTCAGTGCAGAGGCTCGGTCTTACAATAGCGCTTAAAGTCCCGCGGCACCGTCCCATCGTCCGAACTAGGCCATTTAAAAGGAACAGGTTGGACGTTTGGCTTCCGGAGTCGATCGCGAGGCTAACCCTTGAAGCCCTCAGAAGCTCGAGGCGAATCGGTAATAAAGAGAAAACTTGACCGCTATTGAATTACAAGGAAGAGATAACATATTACCGCTAGGGAGGGAACCCTTTCCGGTCACCCCGGCTCATAATACCTCTGATCTGCTCTCTTACTCGATCTTGAGGATACTAACCTCCAGATTTCTCGTTGATGTAACAAGTGGGGATACACGAGTTTTCATAGGTAGAAGCACTTCAAATGGGTGCAAATCCTACTCCAAATGCTACGGGATTCAAACAACAACTATGGGAGGGGACAACTCTGAGTATGAGGACCTCACGCACAAAGTGTCAACGCATGACCGTGGTCGTCACCTGGTTCCACTTCTATAGCCATGATGTTCGCCCGAGTTCTTCTGTGCTGGTCACACTCCACGCTCACCGCACCAAAATGTTGAAACCGGAAATCCGGTCTTCTGTGGAGTTCGACCCTTGGGGAAGGGGTGACCGCGCACCTACTACCCTCAAGCGAACGATCTAGGCACAAGACTAGGAACACGAGGGACAGACCCAAGGTCTCAGCGTGGAGGACCCGCCGCATACCCGGAAGACTAACAAACTCTTCCCCTCCCAAGCCAAGGGCTGAGCTAAGGCACCTTCGGTGGGCTCTCTTGGCCGACCGGAACATCTGAGGAGGATCTCAAGATCCACTCCTTAACTAAAAGTGCCACCTCGGGTCTATGCAAAATGTTTCCCGCCCGCCTTACTATTGGCACAAAACCGCCCAACAGCCCTACTCTACGCAGCCCCAATTGGGCCACTAATAGCGGAACTCCGCTACTCTGAAAGGATGGCAACGGGCCATCAGGGGCTTCCCGGCATCTATACCTCGGGGCCCGCACGGGGGAGCGGTTCACGAACACACCGCTCGCCCAAAACAGGAGGAGTAAACTATATCCACAGAGCATCACAGATATAAAAGAATATTACAGGAATATAAATTCCATACTCGGCACGCAGGCCGGAAATATAAACAAAATGGCCTTCGAGGGCCAGCACAAGTTTGGGCTTAAGCCCGCTACTCCCCGCCTGGTACTGCAACACATGTACGCCAACGTCTCGTCGAGCGGCGACCAACTAGTCATCGGTCGGCTAATATAAGCGGGCCAAACATATTGCGCACACCCCCTTTTATGGGGCTACGGAGCGCATTCCCTGCAAGCTGCTAAATAAACAACTTCCTCGGAGTCTTCTCCGGGAACCCCAGAACATCACCAATCCGGCTCACACGTCCGGATGGGCTTCACACAGCATGCCTAAACCTGTACTCGCGCTTCCGAGTACTAATGCAATTAACTGCGGGGACGTACACGTCAACCCGTCGGGGAGCTCCCTTCCCCCCACCCGTTGGTGGAGAGGGGCTTCCGTGCGAATATGGAAACTGAAGGCTTCACATGCCCAAGTTGAAACATCGTTACCCTTGTCGCGTGCTTGGCGGCGGGGGCGGGAGAGGAGCTCCGGGTCGATTCTGCTGCGTGCGGCCGCGTCGGCGGTCGATCTCCACTCTAGGCCGAGCCTCGCTCCAGGCCGAGCCTCGCTCCAGGCCAAGCCTCGCTCCAGGCCGAGCTTGCCGCCGGGATAAGTGGAGGTCGAGGTGTGCTGCTCCAGGTCGGGAAAAATAGTGGATCGGCCGGGGCGCTCCAGGCGGCTGGAAAAAGATGGAGATCGGTGGCGGCGTGCTGCTTCAGGCCGGGAAAAGGTAGTGGGGCCGAGTGCGCTGCCTTGCCGACGACGAGTGCGAGGGAATGAGGAAGGGGCGGCAGCTGCCCTACTTGGCCGAGGGTGAGAGAAGGAGGGGGCGGGCGGCCCCTTGCTGCACCAGGCCGAGGATGAGAGAAGGAGGGGGCGGCGGCGGCGCTGCTTTGCCGGCGACGGGAGAGAGCAGGAATGGCGGCGGTGGCGGCTGCCCTGCTTGGCCGAGGGTGAGAGAAGGAGGGGGCGGGCGGCCCCTTGCTGCACCAGGCCGAGGATGAGAGAAGGAGGGGGCGGCGGCGGTGCTGCTTTGTCGGCGACGGGAGAGAGCGGAAACGGCGGGGGCGGCGGCTGGGCTCCAGGATCGCCCCGGGCTAGGGCTCCCGATCTCTTTTCCGCTTCCATTTCTTCTTCCCTTTTTCTTTTTTCCTGTCCCGAGCCCTCCTCTCCCTCTTTATTCCTTTTCTTCCTTTTTTTATTTCTTTTTTAATCCCCCCCCCTCCTGCTGAACCCGATTCCCTTCTCCCACTTTTCATCTACTCGCCCGGCTACGGGGTTGTACAGATATTCCCTTGATTTCGAAAACCCTAGAAGAAGGTGGGACGGGAGGAAAAGGCGAAAAGGTTAAATTTTTCGGGGAAGAAAAAAATAAGCTGGGGCCGTGGGGAAACAACGCCTATTTATTGGGTGCATAGATCTATGCACCCTATGGGCATAAAAATTTTTTTTCCTTAGGCTCGCAGCCCATTGCGTGCAGGAGAAAGATACACAAAAAAGAACTCGAGGCAGAGATGACAGGAGCGAGAAAGAGCTCACACACTCTCTTAATGAGATGCGCCCGGCCATAGTGCCCATGGAAGTCCAAAGTTCTAAACCAGAGCTCTGTTTTCTCAAAATATCCAGAGCTCTATTTTCTCAAAAATATTGGTGGAACGCCTCCAATGGTGTTCGACACACCAATCTACTGTCTCGTTTTCATCTTATCCAAGATCGTTCTCCCTCCTCAGCTACAAAACAGGAATTTCGGGTTCGAGGGTAAGCTAAATGTCATGGCCGACATAAAGATGGAGATAATATGTGGAGGAAAAGGAGGAATGGTTGTCGTCGGCCAGGAGAAATTGATCCCGAGAAATGATGGCGGTTGGAGATTGAAGGAGAAGGGGGATGAAGGCTCCATTTGGGGACTTCGGCTCTGTTTGATAACCCGGCGGGGCACCGGTCCGGCGGGAACGATTCGGCGGGAAACTGTTTGACAAATTTTTTCAAGCTCCCTTTGAAAACGACCGGCGTGAAAGATTGCCAACCCTGCGTTTTGCGGTTGGCCTCGCGAGCACCATTCACCGTCCACGCCGACCGTTTCCTCTCTCCTCCCCGGAGTGACGCTTGGCTGGATTGTCAAACAGAGCCTTATTTTCGCAGGTCAAGCGTTTACGATCGCATGAACCGGAGCTTAATCGCTTGACCGGTGAAAATAAGTCTCTCCAAACAAAGCCAAAGTTGTCGGTGAAGGGGGGTGATCGTCGCTGGGATGAGGACGAGGAAGGATCGAACCCTATACTAAGGGCGTTGCTGGCTTGCGTGAAATCAAAACCGGACTGCAATTATAGGAGTGAATAAAACTTAAAATGTGTTGTATTTCTTTTAAAATTGGACTGCAAATATTCATTTAAGAAATACTAATATCAATTCTCTTCATTAATGCAGAAAACATGGCCGAAATTATCCAAACCTCAGCCCAATTATCGGGCCGGGTCAATTCGGCCCAGTCGGGTCCGTCCAAAGCCCAGTGAAAAACTTGTTTCTCCTTAGAGCAACTCCAATCCATCGGCATTCTCTATAATTGCCGATTGGTTTACCTCCAATCCATCGCCAATTCAGCCTCTAAAAATAGAGACCGTCTCTTTCCTCCTCTAAATTTAGAGGAGGAAAGAGAAAATGCCGGAGTCGGCAATTTTTTTTTTAATTTCTTTTTTTTTAATACTAATTATTTGTTTTATTAAAATTTCGTATAATTTGTAATCTTCATACTCGCTCTAATAGTTTTCCAATTATGACATATAATATATCAATAAATTATTTTTCGAGACCTACAAAACGAGACTAATATTGAATATATCTAATTACTAGTTTAAAATTAATATAATATAATAAAATAAGATAAGAAAAAAAATATCATAATAATATTATATTTATTTATTTATATATATTAGTATATAAATATAATATAAATATTATATATATGTATATATATAGATATAAAAATAACATGTTCTCTAAATATAGAGAACATGGTTGGAGTTGCTCTAGCCATGTTCTCTATATTTAGAGAACATGGTACAATGGGGATCTCTAAATATAGAGATCCCCATTGGAGTTGCTCTTATCCCTTCTTTAAACACTTGCCCCAGCTTTCTAGTTCCTCTCCCGAAGCCATGGCTTCGTTAACACCCCCAGTTGTTTTCCCTTCCCCGTCACTCTCGTCTGGATTTCGCTTCCGCCGCTCGATCTCGAGCCGACGCTTCCTCCGGCAGCATGGTTATGGTGGCGGGGCGAGGCGAGTGACGCATTCTGTGGCTATCCGCTCACAGACTCTAGATTTGTCGGGATCATTCTTTGAAATCGGTGACGAGGAGGGAGAAAAGGAACCACCGTCGGGACTAACGTCCTGTGATTCGAGGGCGGCTCTGGCGGAGAAGGTGCAACCACAGTGCCCGCCGGGGCTGCGGCAGTACGAGACGATGGCGGTGCTTCGGCCTGACATGTCGGAGAACGAGCGGCTCACTCTTACCCAGAAATACGAAGAGGTGAGTTGCTATTGGATAGTTGAATGTAGTTCCAGTTTTTTCCATTATAATTGATGGTTTTAGCTAATAAGATATGAGCCTTTTTGCAATTGTGATGGAATTCTTGAACTAGAAGATTGTAACCCCGCTGGCGAGAAGTCCGGCGAGTTTACCGACTAACAGTAGCTAATAACGAAAACAATACTAATTTTATTAAATTCAAATGCTTGAGTCTTACATCCTCTCATGGATATTTACTGGAATAGTAAACTGCATAACAGGAAATAGAGTCAAATAAGTAATTATAAAAAGAGCCGTTGGGCTGCCAGTCAAGGACCATTTGGCAGGGACACGTGTCGCCATCTGGTAATGTAATTGCTAATGTCATGGATTGATGAGCTCGCAAGATCCTGCCCCATGAACTTGTGCTTTTAGTCGTTACATCACTCCCCTGCCTCGATAGCAACGTCCACGTTGCTTAAAACATGAGCTTCTTCCTCACTGCTGCGTCGGTTGAGCTGAAGTACTTGAGAGTGCCGGCGGCGAGAACGAGTGCGCCGCGGTATGAATGGAAACCTGGGCAGCTGAAAGGTCTTTCATAGATGAAGCCACTGCGAGCGTCGAGGAGCTTGTGATCCTGGTGTTCCGGTGTTGGGCCATAGTGCTGGAGGTTCCCCCATCCCCTTGATTACTGGGGTGGTCACGGATAAGTCATTTGTTGCTTCTTTTTCCCCTTGCTCTTTATTTCCCGTGTGCTGGGTTGAACGGTCTTTAGTACCTGCATTAAACGGATGTGTGTGAGCATCTTGCTGTAAGCTTAAGGATAGGCGTACCTGGTTAGGAAGGGAGTCTGCGTCTTCCCACGAGCTGTCTTCTGGTGCTAATCCTTCCCACTGGGTTAGTGCTTGATGGACATGCTTGTTTTGACGCCAAATGAAACGTTCGTCCAGAACCGCCAATATTCCATGTATTGGAGTGTTATTGGCGTCCAACGGTGGTAAATGATGGACAATATGTTCATCTGCTTCATAATAAGGTTTTAGTAAAGAGACATGAAACATTGGGTGAATCCGTGAGTATTCAGGTAGTTGTAATTTGTACGCGACGGGGTTAATTTCCTTAATGATTTTAAATGGACCGTAATACTTTAGGTTGAATTGTGCCGAATTTTGTTATTTTAATGACAGTTGTTTGTACGGGTGTAGTTTTAATAGCACTAGATCACCCTCAGTGAGCTGAATTGGTGTTCTTTTTTTGTTTGTTGTAGCCTGGATGCGATGCTGGGCCCTTTGAAGATTTAGGCGAAGCTGCTTCAACATCTTGTCCCTGTCACTTAACTCTGCTTGAACAGTTTGTATTGTAATATTGTTATTATAGTGCCGAACAATAACAGGTGGTCGTCGGCCGAACATGGCTTTAAAGGGTGTCATATCGGCCGATGAATGGTACGTGGTGTTGTAATAGAATTCTGCCCAACTCAGTAATTTGGACCAGTGCTTAGGGTTTTGGTGAGCGAATATCCTAAGATACTGGTTCAGGCAACTGTTCACCCGCTCTGTCTGTCCATCCGTTTCTGGATGATAGGCCGAGCTATAACTGAGCTTGGTGCCTTGCTGTGTGAACAGTGCCTTCCAAAATTTGCTTAAAAATACTGGGTCTCGATCTGTAATGATTGTCTCGGGTATACCATGCAATTTCCTGATGTTGTCCCAAAATACTTGAGCGACAACCGACCCCGTTAGTGTTGTTAGTGGTGCGAAATGAGCTCCTTTTGTGAGACGATCTACCACCGCCAATATGTTAGTGTATCCCTCAGAGGGCGGCAAATGTGTTATAAAATCCATACACAATTCTGTCCAGATTTGTGTGGGGATGGGTAAAGGCTAAAGAACCCCGAAAGGGCTGTGATTCAGTCCCTTTTCCTTTTGACATAAATCACATGTTTTGATATACTGCTTAATGTCGTTTATCATTTTAGGCCAGTAATAGTTAGATCGTAAGCGGTAATAAGTTGGTTTAATTCCGAAGTGTCCGCTTGAACGGGAAGCATGACCTTCCTGGATTAATTGATGTCGTAGTGGGTAAACTGGAATGTATATAACATTTTAAAAAAATAATTTTGGGTCGGACATGGTCCAATTGGATGGTGTGGTCGAATCCTGTCTCAGCACATGATTAATCTTTTTAGCTAAACGGTCTGAGGGATACCAGTCGGCCAACTTATGAAATTTTTTACATATATTATAAGAACAAGTTAAGCTGTTTAAAATTTGATCTAGTAGTCTGGACAGGGCGTCAACGGCTGAATTTAGTCGTCCCGGCTTATATTCGATTTTAAAATCAAAGCCTAATATTTTTGAAAGAAAATGCTGTTGGGATGGACGTTGATGATCTGTACATATTATAAAGGGGGCTCCCAGAAGATATTGACGCCATTTATCCAAAGCCGTAAAAATGGCTAATAATTCTCTGTCATATGTTGATATATGTTGCTCTCTTGCCGTAAGATTTTTACTAAAATATGTCAATGAGTGTTTTTTTGTGTAATAATTGCTTGATTCCGCATGCGTCGGTTTCTAGTGTGA